>MDJU01000165.1:0-57869 GCA_001721665.1 Trichoderma pleuroti
ATAATTAAAAAATGTAATTAAATAAGGTTTTAACTTTAAAAAATATATTAAAGGCTATAGTTATAATACTAAAATATAATAAATTAGCTAAAAATAACCTTTAAAAAGTATTATAAACGCCTGTCATATCTATCTATGCCCTACAAAGGCACAAAAAAATGACGAATTCTCAATGACCACATCATCCGCAGTCTCTATTGCTTGGCGTTTTGCTTGAGCTTCAGATATTGTGCGATCAGCTCTCTCGTGGTTTGTTCGAAGCTAGTAAACTTCCACCCAAACGCCTTTTCTGTAGCATCGCAGTCCAGTCGCCACTTGATACAAGGGAGCGTGCCCTCAAGCGGTAGCAATTTACTTTCCACTTCTCCCGGGAAATATTTCTTAGCGACTGCTGCGACATCTCTATCCCAGACAACACCTTCAGGGGTGTCAGAGCTGAGGATGTACTCGGTATTTCCTGGAATTCGAGCGCTGTCGGCTGCATCGACATGGGCACGTGCAACGTCCGCAACGTGGACAGGCACACCGACGAACGGAAAGGATGAGTTTGTAGAGCCGTCAAGTGCTGGGGCAAGGACTGCAGCTCGGTTATCCTTCAACAGTTCGTCTACAGAGCCATTTAGAGGAATCCGCTCGTCCGGACCAAACACCACAGAGGGAAGCAGATGAACAAAGTCAAAGTGTGGCTTCTTTTCCTCAATGAATTCCCGCGTGGCGATTCTCGAGTATGCCTTTGAAGCCCAGTAGGCTTCCATGGCACTGCCATATGGCTTTTGAGGATCTGAGTTTATATCCGATGCTGCTCATCGATTATTAGAAAAGTTGAATCATGGGGATGTTTCATGTCTCTTACCGGAGTACAGTCTCTCGCTGTCGGGAGCCATGTTCCATTCGAAAGGAATTAAGGTGACGCCTGTGCTGTGTGAGTTTCATACTGTTTTGTGTATGGCGCGCCCAGAGGACTTACACGAGGAAGTGATGACAATTCTTCGGACGGAGGGGACATTGGCGGCTGCTTCCAAGACCCTAGTCACCATGGATATCGCAGGACTTATTATGTCTCTTTCGTAATTGTCACTCTAATTAACACGTATTAGTTTCTAAGACTATCATGAACACTGAGGATTGGAGAACCTACTTCATGTGCCAAAGGGGATGCGATGTGGATAATGCTCGTGATGCCATCTAGAACAACAGGCCAATTGTCACATGCCAAGAAATCAGGAATCACGACAAAGTCTAAGGTTCCATTCTTATGGCCTTCGGAAATCAGGGAGCTTTTCTCCGTAATATGCAAGATACTTTGCTCATTTCGAACGATAGCGCGAACGGCATATCCTCTTTCGAGAGCAATGAGCAGAGACTTGAAACCAATGAAGCCCGTGACTCCGGTTATCTAGAAGGGCGTGTTAGCCAAAACAATTTTCAACTTTTAACCTTTCTATATTGAATCTCTCACCAGCAGCTTTTGTGAAGCAACGTCATGCTTTGTAGAGTTCATCTTGAAGACTACTAGAGTAGAGAAAAGATTTGAGATTGACTTGGAGAATGTGCTACAAAACAGCAGAAACCGGCCATCTTTTATAACCAAAACTATAAGCAAAAAGTCCCCGTTAACTTGGCCTTACTAAGAGCACCGAAACCAGTTTTCTTGGCTGATTGCACCGTCGATCCAATGGAATTACACTTGACACGGAGCGTTTAGACGTTCACAGCATCTCATTGCGGAAATCCCTTGCGGAATTCCGCGCCCAGAGAATCTTCCAGCTGTAATTTTCAGGACTCCAGCGACTTCATCCATCGCTACAGCGGGCAGCTTAGCGAGTTCTCTGGGCGTCCAAGACCCATAATTACCCACCAAAGTCAATTGGCCATTGCGCACTCTCATTGGCCGGTGATAAGCCGATAACGATATCCCTGCCAAAAAGTTTCGATCCAAAGAAAAAGTTGCGACAAGCATCACCAGCATCGTTGCGAAAGCAGCAACAGAAACTGTCCTCCAACCAGATAATTCACAGCCTCAAAGATGGACAAGCGAAAGGACAAGAAGAAGAATGGCGGCGCAGCGCCCCAGGCGCGAATCACCGATGCGCGATTCGCCAGCTTCCAGACCGATCCTCGATTCCGGCTACCGTCGCGAAAGAACCTGAAGACGACTGTCGACAAGCGATTCGCGGGCATGCTCAAGGACAATGACTTCACGGCCACGGCCCGAGTAGACAAGTACGGACGCAAGATCAAGTCTGATTCTAAGAAGAAGGCTCTGGAAAGACTCTACCAGCTGGAAGATGAGGAGGAGGAGGAAGAGGAAGAAGAAGAAGACTCCGACGAAGAAGAGGCCGACAAGCCAGGCAAGGGGACAAGAAAAACGATGACGAAGATGAGGAAGACGAAGTCGAGGAGAAAGAAGAAGAAGATGACTTTGAGGTTGATGACGACGAGGTTGAAAGAGAGCTACAGGCTGCGGAGAGGCCTCGGAAATTTGACCCCGCGCGAGAGGGAGGCTTCTCCTCCTCCGAGGACTCAGATTCCGATGACGACTCTGAAGAAGACGATGAGCTGGATCTCTCAACCGGCGGCGACATGCAGCGACTAGAGCGAGAGGAGATCCAGACCGGAGAAGTCACAAATCGGATAGCCATTGTCAACCTCGACTGGGACCATGTCAAATCAACAGATCTGATGGCCTTGTTCACCAGCTTTATTCCTACCAACGACCCTGGCAAGGTCCTCAACGTTGCCGTATACCCAAGCGAGTTCGGAAAGGAGCGTATGCAACAAGAAGAAATTGAGGGCCCGCCCAGGCAGCTCTTTAAGAAGGGAAAGAAGGACGTTGAGTCTGATGACGAGAGTGCATCCGACAGCGAAGCCGAAGAGGCTGCTATTAAGAAGAAGTTGATTCAAGAGGGCGACGATCAAGATTTTGACAGCGATGCCTTGAGAGCATACCAGCTTGACAGGTTACGGTACTACTATGCCATCATGACCTGCTCAAGTAAGACCACTGCTCAGGCTATCTACGAAGCAACCGACGGAACCGAGTATCAGGCCTCGTCCAACTTTATCGATCTGCGATTCGTCCCGGATAATGTCACGTTTGATGACGAGCCCAGAGATGAATGCAGCAAAGTACCCGAATCATATAAACCCATCGAGTTCGTCACCAATGCGCTACAAAGCTCAAAGGTGAAGCTCACATGGGACATGCACCCTGAAGAGATCAGCCGCAAAGAATCCATCAAGCGAGCCTTCAAGGGAAGCAGAGCTGAGATCGATGAGCAAGATCTAAAAGCATACCTCGCTGGTGATAGCGACAGCGAAGAAGACGAAGAGGAGGAAGATGCCGGCGAAGCAGCTGCTGACGATGAACCCAAGCTGACCAAGAAAGAACTGGCTCGGCAGAAGATGCGTGAAGCTCTTGGTCTCGCAGCTGAGCCAGAGTCCAAAAAATCCAAGGATGGCCCTGTGGGCGCAATGGAAGTCACATTCACCCCGGCTCTATCAGGCGAGAAGGCCAAGAAGGACGAAAAGGAAGAAACCACAATCGAGAAATACGCCCGTAAAGAACGCGAGAGGAAAGAGAAGAAACGACAAGCCGCCAAGGCTAAGCGTGAAGCTCTCAATGACGACGACGGTGAAGCTGATGGTGACGTCCACGTCGTCACTGGTGGTGGCGAGGACGATGACGACAAAGATCTTGGCTTTAACGATCCCTTCTTCACCACTGAAGACCCCGCACCTACATCCAAAACATCCATCCGCAAGGAAGAGCGCCGCAAGAAGCGCGAGGCCCGTGAAGCCGCCGAAGCTCGCGACGCCGAGGAGAAAGCCCACCTGTCCAAGGTCATGGCCGAGGACGCAAACGACAACCAGGTGGACCACCTTGATCACTTCGACATGAACGAGATTCTGCGCGCTGAGAAGCAAAAGGGCAAGAAGGCCAAGTACCAGAAGAAGAGCAAAGACGCTGCTGGTCTGCAGTCAGACTTCAAGATGAATGTCAAGGATGACCGTTTCAAGGCTGTGTTTGACAGCCATGAGTTTGCCATTGATCCTTCGAATCCAAAGTTCAAGGCTACGGAGGGAATGAAGGAGTTGTTGGAGGAGGGCCGGAAGAAGAGAAAGATGGCCGTTGGTGCCGATGAGGAGGAGAGACCGCGTCAAAAGAAGAGCAAGAAGGGAAGACGATGAACGCTTACTTTTGGGAAATGTGTATGAGGCGGACATCTCTGTCAATTAAAAGGGAGTTGGTTTCTGTCTATTAATTTTTGTATAATTCGTCCATGTTCGATCATGCCTATAGAGGATATAGCCATTGATGAAATGAAAGCTGGTTAAAATTCTGCCCCCCCCCCCCCTGAAGCGTATTACTTATTGTAACGAATATATATAAGGGCCATAGACTCCTTATGACAACCGACTGCTAACGCAGCCACAAAGAAAGACGAGTCTAAGCACGCACATAGTATATACTCTTTTGACAATTTCCTCCTCTATAACTTCTATTGGTATATCGTGTGTACGCGCAATTCGAACGAAAACCCCTGATTCACTCCGCATCATACGGCTTTTGGCCGCTCCAGAAATGCATCTTGCCGTACGCGTGGACTTTGGGATCACGCATGGCCTGACGACACTGCATGAAGAAGATTTCCATTTCTGCCTTTCCCCATCCGAGCATGGGGAAATGGATAGCTCCCACGGCTGGGAAAAAGTCTTCGCAGGCTGTGCGATAATACATGCCAACTAGACGTTTGACTCTAGCAGAGCAGAGTGAGTAAATCCATGTCCAGGGAAAGGGATATTGTATATGCGAATGTAGAAATAATATAACAAATAGAAGGGGACTGAAACTTACTTGTCTTTCGGCCATGTGCCATATGGGAGCTTGATATAATTATGCTGGATGTTGACAAAGCCCGCCTCTGCCAAGTACTGTCCCCCAAAGACAGCGGCGTGGGCGTTTGTACCAAATTTTGCAAACGCCTCAAGCATGTACTCGGTGAATTTCTTGAGAGGCCAGTCGTCTGGGATCGTGTTGTCATCAGAATGTACATCTCCATCCACGTCTTGTAGCTCGACCCAACCGCCCGGCTTCATATGGCTATTTCTAGTCAGAAAGATTCTCTTGAGGGCAGAAATGGCGCTGCAGCGGGTCAAAGCTTACTCGTAAGCTTGCTTGAGCAGACGAACGGGTGATTTCATGACCGGTATCATGTTGCGTAGGTGCACAAAGTCCCAGTCATCACCGTTGAGCCAGTCTGCTTCGACATCGTCGACGAGAAATGTGACATTGGAAGGCACCCAGATAGGTTGAATGGGACTCAAGTCAAGTCCCAAAACCTCAGCACCCCGATATCTGTCGCCCACTACCCACGCGTGTTACTGCTTTGGCTTTTGCATTTTGCGACATGAACTCGTATCCACGAGGAGATAACTCGGCGGATAGAGACGTAATAAAAGAACTTACTCTCAATAGCCCATAAACCGGTGCCGGTACCGAGATCAATAATCTTCTGTGGATAGTCCCCGATTGGGGCATAGAATAGCTTGCCGTCTGTCGCCTCCAACATCATTGTGTGTAGCATGTCCTCACGATTCTGTTCCGCCTCATCATTAGGGATTGGATATCTACCGTGTCGGTAACGGTGATACCGTCGGCCATTGACATAGGTATGGTCATAGATGCTGGATCCCAACGATGTAGAGTCGGATGGGTCGTTGATGGACTCGGCATCATGTTCACCAGGTGAAAATTCGCCATCCTCATCACTGCCACCAGGCTCGATGACGGCATTGCCGTGTAAGAGCCCCAGATTCTCCGCCTCAGGCTCCTCATCTATTAGCAAGCTGGTCAATTACCTTGTCCCGAAGCGTGGGTAAAACAGTTCTCATTCAAATAACATGGGTTTCACGGCTTGACTCGTTGGCATGCAAATGAGGTACACAACAACTGTTGGGCGCGGACTCACCCCGCGATTATTGAAACATGGGTGGCTAAGCTACAAAACTGCTCACCTAGATTTCCTGCAGGGCTCGACTTGCCGACAGGGCTCGATCGAGGAGCAGGTCCAACCAGGGAATCGCTGCGGCTGGATCGCTTGCTCCCTGTAGGGCTCCCCATGGCATATTCTAGTGACGTGGGACTGATTATACGCACCGGGTCGTAGCTGGGACGAAAAAGAAGAGTTCTGATGGATGACGATCACGCGATCTGAGAATGTGACAGGTAGCGGGGACGGGTGAGGGCGGCGAGAATATGGGCGAATTGGCCATGAAAGCACAGGCCCAAATCGATGCGGCCAAGATTGCAATGCCAACAGTGCTCAGCAGTGCCGAAGGCAACGCCAATCGAGCACAGGCCTCAACAAATGATCATGCGAATACAAGTCGAGCCTGTGGTCTGAGAGAGGGCGATGTGGAAGAGGGGGGAGGGACAGCTTATTCCTGGAGAGCTGAGGCCGGGGCTGCAGGTGTTGCTGGGATTTGCGTCGCCTTACTGGATTGCTGTTGGTCAACCCTGCATATAATATGCATATCGCATGCATCTGAGGTGGTAGAGAGGGCGCGTGGCTCTTTGGCAAAGGCCATGATACACAGTTGCACGCATGCACGTTGCTACACACACTCGCATGCAGAGCTGATGGCTATCCAGATCGGGGCGCCCAGGGGCTGTCAGGCAGCTTTTGGACCCGTCGCAGCTCATCGGGATAGTAATAAGGCAATAAGGGTGCCATGTGCCTCTCAGAGTCCAAGGTGTGGAAGACCACGAGGCTGTGGGACAAGGGACGGAATGAGACATTTGCTCTCTTGGCGGATTAAACCGCTCAGCCGCATATCTCGCTTACTTGGGTGGCTTCAATTCCAGTAACAGGATTGGATATCAGCATGAGCCTCTGCGAATGGTTTTCTCTTGGTTTCGTAACGCACACGGTTCCTGGTGTTTTTTGCGGCATAAAGGACCGCTTCATTATTCAACGAGAGAGTTTCCTTGTCGACTAACATCTGAACAGCAAGCAGCAGCGACTGTGATTTTGCTAGATAGATGTCACTCTCTTTAGTGAACAAGACGGATGGTTCATTTCGATTTGCATCCACATCATATCCAGTTAATGGAAATCGTAATTCTGCCAAAAGTCATTAGCTGAGAAGTTTGAGCCGCTCTGTGCCGATGAACTTACCTTTGCATCAATTTCTACGGAGGTACTCCTCCAAGTCAATGCTACATTACCCTGGACGTTGGATGCTCCCAGTTTATCGCTGCTGTTGGCTCAGAAGACCTGGCAAACGGTTGGTGACGTCTTTTCTCTCTGGATGTGATTGCCGTCTTTTGTCTAGTAGTCTGATGAGAGTACGGTGTCGTTTAATGCCAGGTTGAGTATTGCCTTCTGCTTGATATATGCATGACTCTGATGATGGTTGTGCATCACGAATCTCTGATGAGAAGATGAAGATGATACAAATTTAAAAGATTTACTCAAGAATGAAAATGTTGTCGCGATGTGATGACTAATGTGCTAATCATAGAGGCAGGAAGGAAGGTGCCAGCTTCGTTCCATGAGGAAGGAGAGTGACAAAGTACGAGTACCTTCTTGCCGCCATCCTGAGATGCTTCATAACCTGCAACTCTCAAAGATGCATCTACACCTGCAATCTTGAGCCAAATATTCGACACATTAACCAATTCGTCTAATTACATGCTCTTGGTGGCCATCACTCACCCGGATCAATAATTGGTGCAGGAGAATTGGCTCGTGAAATGCTCACGAGGCTCCTCCAAAGATGTCCCAACATTTATCGCTCATCTCCGAAAAAAAGCAACAACAAGGAAGATACAAAGACATTCAGCTATACCAGTACAGGTATGTGTGCAATTCAGGAGCTCACTGTGTGTTCAAAGCAAGCTCTCAAGGGAATACCAACTGACGATGCGATAAAGGGGCTGTGGCCGTTTGAACCTCCAGAGAACATCCACTTGCGTGGCCATGTTGGTTACCCTCTCTGTTCACCATAAACTTTAACTCGCCGTTAATGGGTAGCAATGGATCAGATTGCTCATCATTGATGCAGTATTTGAACTTCCAAGCGGAAGACCGTACAACTCTTTTCACCCAGGCCTCTCTACTCGGCCCCCCATTTCTTTCTCGTTAGCACCCAACGCACACACCTATTTCTATGTCTGTCTGCCGCACGGATCACCTCGTGAACAGTGAAGATTTCCGGTGTTGGGCCAAGGAATTCAAAGTCTTCCGACCACGCCTCTGACCTTCTATTCTGACGCTTTGAGCTACCGCGGGAAGCCCCCAGCAAGATAGCCGAGACATTCCACGTTTGGTACAACGTTCATCTTATCAACGGTCAGTCAGGGAGGTCGATGTTAACCAAGCTTCCCGTGTCTTAGATTGCAACAGCAATAGTCATTCTGGGATATGCTCATCTCAGTTTGATGGACAACGGCCAGTCCACCCCGAGATTTGCCGCGCATGCAACAACTTTTGCCGACCAACAATGGCATCTTGTGAAGCGTCAACTGAAAACAGCACTTACCTTGTGTTAATACATCGCGTTTGCATATTCAATACCGGTTGAAGCAATTGGAAAATTCTTTCTGCTACCCGATAGAAACACGGTCATGAGAGAATATGCCTCCGCGACAGGTGCAGGCTCATTCAGATTACAGGTGTGAGCACTCGCATCGATACAACACATGCGCAACCATATATCCATCCATCGGTTCAGAAGGACCTGCCAAGGCTACAACACAATAATGTGTTGGCAGCTCAAAATTGGTCCAATAAACGAGCTCTGGTGAGGCTTTGCGCTGGTCTAGCATCATGTCGTCGCTTGTCACACAAGACATGCAGTTTTATCACACGCAAAGCCTCCCTTACATCGACTCTGCTGGCGTCAAATGACGACCATATCCAATCAATGGCTGTTCTAGTGCGACTAAGCCTGAGATGGTTGCCATCTAAATGGTATATGAAGCCTGAGGCCGAGATGATAACTGATATCTCTGACTGTCCTCGCAATGGTGACTCTTTTCTCTCAGAAGCCTGCAGGCGGGCTGCATGAGCATGGATCACTCTGGGTTTTCTTTTCATCTTTGGTGTTGATTAACATTGCTTCTTCCGGTGAGCGTCCGTTTGACTGAGCATCCGTGCGCGCCACGTTGGTAGCGAGGCGGATAGTGTTGGTTCGTTACTGTCCTGAGAGCTAATTAACCTTGCGAATTAGACATCACCGGAACTCTGGAGGTTGTGACACTATGTGTGCGCTCTGCTAGATTGTTATTAGCAGGGGAGGGGGGGAATTGCGGATGTCGGTGCGTACGAAATTAGATGCTTGTGCAGCTGAGAATCTTTCCGTCCCGCCCCCAATGCGACCCGTCACGAAGTGGTTGATTTTTCTTTTCTTTTTCTCTTCCGTCATGCAAGCTGTCGGAACCATGGCAGAAACAGCAACGGTTGTTTTCCCCCCTACGAAGGCATCCCGCATACCGCTCTATCACAACGCCACCCATCACATTTCATTTCTTCCAGTGGCGTCAATCTTTAAACGAAGGGCGTCTTTGTAAGAAGTGCGCTCACTACTACCCCGGACGAATGGGATTTTTGTCCATCAAATGCCGAATCTTCTGTGGGTTAACTAGAACGGACCATAGAAGAAGAACCGCAACTAATGCTGTTACTATGGAGAAACTATGTTACGATGTTGAGTACCTCTGGAGCGACAACCGACTCGCACGACGGTACAACCTAGAGCCAGATTCTTCTCCGCCCACAATCTCGTGGCCTGCACCCACCATGTCCAGCGCAGCTGTGCCTTGACTGGGGGCTTGCGTGCGGCAGTGATGACCGCTAGAGGGCATGGGTCATGGCTTGGGACCGAACGAGTTGAATGGAGACGAGAACGCCTCCACAGACCGACCGTCTCCGCTACACATCAGCTTGGCAACTCTGGTCGGCCGTTCGCATCGGCCGCAACGATGTCCAAGCTACAGGGCATCGAAACCACAGGCAGTGCTTTAGATCAACAAAGATCGGGCGCTCCAGCAACTACCAGCCAATTAAACGGTAATGAGAGAGAGCATCGGACCCTGCTCGCGCTCATCTGAGTTGTGGAGTGGACGAGCAACGATTGGCCCTACGATACCTGATTGAGCATCACAAGGAGCTGCAAGGGCGATGCTGCGTTGCATTAAAGGGAGAAAGGGTGACACAAAGTAAACGAGAGCATCACAAACACTTGCCCTGGCTGCAGGCGAAAGACAAACTTGAATCAAGATGCTGCAAATCATCGCGTACGAGTACTCGCAACGTGGATACGGTATGATTCTCATGCAAGTAGCCGATTACCTGCCCGAACTGATGACTGATCCGAATAGAAGGGGAAGAGGCTGGCTCTCATTGCGCCTAAACGCATACGTGTATACAAACGGGCACAGAGCGATGCTAGTGTCGACGTAAGGGCGCGGTGACGAGCTAATACGAGTGAGGCTGAACGGACCCTGTCAGGCAATCTCCACAGTGGCTAGGAGAACGATCGATGTCATTTACTACTGTCCATCATGTCCTGATCAATCAAAGGAGATCAACCTTATCGCAAACAGACCGGCTGCGAGAGAGGCCAGTGTCACGACATATACGGCATGGCTAGCTCACCCTGTTCGACTTGAGCTGGATGGTTGGCTTGGCAGACACACGGCCCGCCTTGTCGCACTGCGGCCATGCATGGCTCTTCCTTGCTCTTCCTTGGTGGCTCAAAGCTTTTCACACCTGCGCTAAGGCGAACATATCCTTGCTAGTCGCCATTGCATTGCAAGCCAGGCACGGAGTATTTTGCTCGTGGGTTAACCGGATCTGGTTCTCAGATCCTGACAGCTCCTGGCCTCCCATGCGTGTTTGCCCCAGCTTTCATGTGTTTCCATGAAGCACGCTAGGATTAGCCGCTCAAAGCCGTCTGGACGATCAGAAAGTTAGACAGCCACCTTGCAGAGTATGCCGCCCTTCGCTAAGAAATAAGCTGGCTGGTGCCTCGTCCATCATGTGAGGATAAACGTTACCGGACGAGCGTGGGCGCTGTAACGTGGCCGGGAGAGAGCATGAGAAAGCATCAAACCAGCCTGGGAAACACCCCCCCTGTGTGTCTCAGTGTTTCCACAGCTGGTGGCTGATCGGTATCTTGGACATTTTGAGTCGCGAAGAGCAAGCATATCGGCCCGGGATGGCCTGAATCAACAGGAAGAAGCGTACAATGATTTGACTGTGTGGAAAGCTGCCGCCAATCATGATTGCAACAGGCCATATCACCTCATCATAGACACGCATACGTAGTGTAAGGGCCGGCAAAAGAAGAGTCAAACGCAAGGAGCAATTCTGTAACTGTGCGCTGAGACTCTCCCTCGGAAGTGCGTTGGCTTCATGCGGAACCCTTGCAAAGGGAGCCGCTTTTACTCGGCATGGGAGGCGTTGAAGGCGGTAGTACTACGCCTCTCTGATTTTCTAGGTTCCTTCACTTGTTTCCTTTTTCTTCCTTGTTCCTCTGGTTGGTCAAGGCAAACTCGACTCATTTTCTCTCTTCTAGACGCTATACCAGGTTCCCATCATGATCGACAAAAACGTAGTGAAATGGCCTTGGCTAGCCGCGTTTAGTTCGAGAAGGTCTTATCCCACACGTGTCGGAAGCCTTCCTGGAACCCAGAGACACAACCGCCCTGAACTTGTGCCCAGCAACCCTTCTTCTTATTTATGACTTACTCCTCCACCGTCCACGAGGTTTCGATATCGCCCTTGAGTCGATAGCCCTCAACATCAAGTACTTAACCCGTTGGCTTCCCTTGTGACACAGGCTTTCGTGTTGGACGGCCGTCCATTCTTTTTTCCCTTAACATCAATTACACTTTTGACTCTTCAAGCTTCTCATTTCTCCTAGTATTTATTCGTTTTTTTTGTTTCATATTCTTGTCTATTTATGTCTCTACTATAATCACTTCAACACACAACGCTTATAGCAATGGGCTCCGAGTTTGGCATTGCCGAGGATACCAAGCCCGAGCTTCGGCTCGGAGCGGTGGGTATCTTTTACATTTGCTTCGCGTCAATATGGACGGTTATCCTCCTCTGTGGCATGACTTTCCTGTGGGTTCGTCGCGATATGCCCATCCTGCGAATCAGAGGCTTGCCGCTATCCTTTGCAGCGATAAGTTTCATGCATCTCTACTGGCTTGCCGTGCAGCTCGGCTACTGGTATGGAGCGTTGATGCCCGAAGTCGCCGAGTTTTGGATCATGGGCATCTGGTTTCCTTTTGGAATCGCCCTGTTTCACGCCTCCAATAGCAGGTTTCTCTATGTTGCCGATGCCCAGAGGAAGTTCATCAGGTCCGAAACTCCATCTATAGTCGTTGACCGGAGGAGTTTGCTGGGTCGGTGGCGATCGATAGATTACAACCGCAGAACCCTTATTCTAGTTTTCATCGGCATGGGTCTTCAGGTGAGTTTGCATTTATTCGGATCTTTACACTTCGAAGGATGTTGATCGGCTGACCCTCATCTTAGCTCGCCCTGACTGTCATCACCTTCCTCATCTCTCGCAAGTTCCACGACTCGTTTGGTATTGCTGGCACTGAAGTCCATGGCAACTACATGCAGCGAAAAGTTGCTCAAGGTCACGGATGGGAATGGTTAGTTTTATACAATTGTCACTACGTTTACACCCATAAGCTAACCGTCTATTAGGTGGCCCTCAATCTTCTGGCAAATGTTCTGGGCATGGATCTTTGCGCCCTATATTCTCTTCCGTGCGCGTAACCTGCGCGACACGCAAGGATGGAGGTTCCAGACTATCGCCTGCTGTCTCTCCAAGTACGTCGCCTTGCAGCACACTGTCTACTTGTTGCTAACGTCCAAACAGCCTTCACTCTGCACCAATGTGGCTTATTGCCCTGTATGTTCCCGGAATGCAGCCTGTCAACAACTACTTTATTCCTCCGCAATGGTAAGCTGCAGTTCTTAGCACGCAAGTCTCAATGTATATCTAACTCTGGCAATGCAGGATCGCTGTTTCCATCATGCTGCTCGAAATCTTCACCGTCTTTGTGCCCGTTATCGAAGTCTGGAAGCACAACGCCCTGACTCAAGAAACTCTCAACTCCATTGCCCGCTGGGAGTCGCGAAAGAAGGGCTTCACTGGTGGCGACAAGTCCATCAACTCGGATTCGACTAGGTCCTCGTGGGGAGGACGAATGGGGAAAGCTTCTTCCGTTCACACCAATAGCTCCGGCGGAAGCATCCTGACCATGGAGGCCCTTGAGCATACACTTTCTAAAAACCCCGAACCATTGCAGCAATTCTCTGCGCTCCGAGATTTCTCCGGAGAGAACATTGCTTTCCTTACGAGCGTCAAGGAGTGGAAGGCTCTGTATTTCTCCGCCGTCAAAGAATTAGAGAAAGATGACGGCGCTGTGAAGGAGCTGCCTCGCGAGTGCTTTGAGGGCGCTCTCAAGATCTACGTCGATTTCATCAGTGAGGCTCATGCCGAGTTTCAGATCAATCTCTCTTCTTCAGACTTCTTCAGACTTCAGGCCGTCTTTGAGCGCGCCGCGAACGTCATCTGCGGCAGTGAACGCAGCAATCCCGACCCTTGCACGCCCTTTGACGACATCCCCCACCGGACTGACTCTGAGAGCACTCTAAACATTGTCCGTTACTGGGGTGAGGTTCCCGCTGAGTTCAATGAGCATGTGTTTGATGATGCGGAGATGAGCATCAAGTATCTGGTCTTGACAAATACGTGGCCCAAGTTTATCAAGGAGAGACGCTCTTTTGATATGGCCAGCGCTGTCGAGACTGGCAGTAACTAAACAAACAAACTCCAAAAAAGGTCAATCTTCGTTCTGAGATCATATATCCTATTCTTTTAGGTGAAAATAATTATTATTGTAGGACAGGTATTTGGGCTGGGCATGGTTTTTTTTTCGATATGCAAGAACATTTGCTGTATCTCATTACACAATCTCTTCATGACGGGCGCTGTAGCTGTGATTTTTTTTCTTGACAGATTGCGGGTATGACTTGGGAGGGGCTAATCTGTGAATTTGATGGAGCTACGAATTCCCCTAAATTTAAGAATGATATATGTGGATTTACGGATCATGTAGTTTCCGAATTGCCGCTGCCGCTGTTCGAGGCGACTTCAGAGCTGAGTGTCTGATGATCTTGACTGTTTGGAGACTAGAATCGTTCCTCTGTGCAGATAGGCGCAGGGACAAGCATCTCACCATTTCGCTTGTCGCATTGAGTGGAGATTGAGATCTGCCTATACGAACTGTGGCCGTATAGGAGCATGGATTGGATGCTCGTATCTGGTTGCTGCGTTGGGTGGCTAGTCATGTATGTACTTTACTAAGAATATCGATTTCGCCGATCAAGAGGGAAAAATCTCGCGATATGTGATGAATCGGGGAATCCTAGAGATCGTAGATGTGCCTGTGATCGAAGATTACGAGATTGATCGCCTGTGGTGGTTTGTTTAATCGTGGTAGCGAGATGAGGTTTGATTGTTGTTTAGACTGATTCTTTTGCAGATACATATACTAGTCAATAACTAAAGTTTTGTAAATATACACATTGCTACTGTACTTATCCTAAATAGATATGTATATTAATTGAAGAATATGTAATTATTATTATTATTCATTTATCATGAAGTTTCTTTAATTATACTGTAAATGACACTCTATACCTCTTGCTATTCTAGTAGACTTCACACAACCAATCCAGAGTGGTGCCAAGAGTTACACCGCAATCTCAAAGGAAGCGAATTTTCACAGCTAAGCGACAGTGCCTCAAGCGGAACCTAATCGGCTTCGTTTGCTCAATGTTACTCTTTCGACCATGTACCAGTAGGACAAGTCTTTTCTATACAACAAAGGGAGAGGAACTGATGAGCAAAATCTGCAGCAAAACTATATGAACAGCTCTAAAAAGCTTAGTTGTTCCCTTTTTGAAGTCCTGTGCCGTTTCTTGACGTCTTGATCGGCTAGTGCTGAAGTGACGAGCTTCTCGAGTTTACAACAGACCATTCATTTTCGTCTCCCCGATGGTATGTTGAACTTATTTAAACAGATATGCTGGATTATCCTCGGGGTTCGCCATTCTTTTTAATTCAGTGGGACGCGTTTTTACCCTGAGAAGTTGGACAGTAGGCATAAGCGCCGTTGTTTCCTTTGAGGTAAAGATGGTGTAACAAATGGTGTTGTTTTCTTGAGGTGACAAAGTTGGAGGACGCTTTGATAGCTTCGCAAGGCCACGACACAAACGTACTCGCTTATTTTCAGCTTCAATAAGTTCAGCTGGACTTTCGATCTCCAAAATACACGACTCGTGCATGTTGAGCATTATGTATCAAGTCTCCGCCTCCTCCGTCCCTCAAGGCCTGGGATCCCAGCCTGTCTAGAATCTCCCCTATACAATCTCCAGCGATTAGAGATGGAAAGACCAACAAACTGGCAAAACATCCTTTCAGCTGCGCTGGACTGCAAGCAGCTATTCCAGATCTGTCTAAAGCAGATCAAGGAACCAAGGACAGCCAGCCTCCTGGACGAGTCCGCTCGCATTTTCTATAGGCGTGCAACAGACCAAATGCATCGGGTTCACACGTGGTTGTCTGAGATAGATGCTGAGGTGGAGGAAAGTTTGTCTCTCGATCACTGCTTGTCCAACAACAAGGGCGTCCGAGATGAGGTTATAAATCGCCTTGGCGAGCTCTTTTACAGTCTGCAATATGGTGAATCGCTTCTGGGACCGTACACTTGAACCACTGCTAAATCAGACCTCAGTTATACAAATAGCTCAAACAAGAGATGATGAAAATCGCGATACGAGGGAAAACTATAATACCGACAAGCTCGCGACCGACCTTCTAACCGCACAGCGATCCCTCGAGGAACATATTGCCGAGCTATACAAACTGGGAGAAACCATTCAAAAACCGCCGTCAATTACCGACTTGCTCAAAGCAGTGAGAGCCTTACTGGCAAAGCAACAACTCAAGTACGGGGTGGAAGGGATAGCGGACGACGTACTCAAGCACCTCTACCCAGCGGCGCCCTTCAACCTTCAACTTCTTCTAGCGGATTTTCTCGCCCGACAGTACTACAATATACAGGACCGAGGAGAGCGTCAACAAGCAACTCACCGCTTACTTGCTTCAGAAAACGGCCGAATGGAAGTTCGCGATAACGGACCGGAACTGCGGGAATCAATTACTCGAACAGACCAGGATGACGATGCACCCACCGGTACGGCCGATGGCTTCACAACCCAAATATGGGGATCGAGGCCGCCAACTCTCCAGGTAGATGAATTTCGTGACAGACTGGGAGCAGAATGGCAACATGTGGTCCTTTCCACTACTTCTTCAGTAGCAGTAGGTGATATCAGCTATCCACAACCGCCACCACGGCCTGTAGGAACCGGAGAATCTAGCGAGGCAACCTGCTATTGTTGCTATAAATCTTATCCTTATAGCAAATTCCAGGACGTAGCATGGTGGAGGTACGTTTTTAACAGAATCGCATGCCATACATATACTAACGTTATAAAAGGCGCCACATCGACCACGACCTCGGACCGTATGTATGCCTCATGCATAAATGTACAGCGGACCATAAGTCATTCGGTGAATTTAACTTATGGTTTGAACACATGGAAAAATATCATTCGTTGAGTTGGGTTGCAATAATCAACGGCGAGCTTAAGTCGCAATGCGATCTTAAGTATAGGCAACGGGGAGTATATATACAGGAGCACCATCCAGAGTTATTGGAGACGCCTGAAATCGGCCAACAAGCTTGCCCAGCAAGAGTTTGTGTACTTGGATCCGAGGACGTTTGCCCTTTTTGCGGAGTTCACTCTAGCAAACTTTTCCAGGTCGTAGATCAGCCAGATTATTTACGACATTCTTGGCAAACAGAAGAGAAAAGAAATTTAGAGTATGGGGAGCGGATAAAAGCCCAGACAAAACCACAGAAAGGATCTCTCTCTGAAGGCGAAGAAGAAATGGGAGCCCACGAATCGTGTAGTCCAGTTGAAGCTCACTGTTCGACCAGCTCAATGGAGAGCTCAACGGAAAGCAATGGGCCGATTCCACGTCAAATCATCAGTCGATCGGGACGGGAACTATTAGCAATACACATAGCAGCCCATATAAAGGCTCTCTCGTTTACTTGCCTGTGCCTCAACGATTTCGAAGAGTAATGCAATTAGGAAGGACAAGGCTCTGCTACAACTGATTGTGTAGGCATAGGCAAAGTTGGCAAACCAAGAGGGCCTGGCGCGGCGTCTTTCAACTCTCGTGACGAGCCCGCTTTCGATATATGGGTAGATGGAAGTATCTTCTTGTCTGGTGGACTCAGCGGGGGGGAACCAGCCGCGCTGGTTCCATCTTGGGGGACAAGATGTCGGATTCGCGGCGATTTCCTTTAGTTCTAACAAACGCACGATTAACGGGGCCATTGGGGATGAAAGTAGAAGCATTACTTGGCACCCAGATTGAACCCTCGTGTCTATATTAATGAGTCTTTTATTCACTAGTTACCTTCTTTGGAATTTAAGATATGTTCTTTAATCAATTCTGTACCTCTTGCTTGGAAACATTAATCGAACAGGCTACTCCAGTCCGTAGAGTCCGTGACACTGTTCGAGCTGTGGAGTATCTTGCCTAAGAGAATGAATGACAAGGTCACTGCGTGATTACCTTGCTGCTGGTGAAAAGCACGACCTTTGGAAAGGTAAGAACGATACGGACTACTAAACCTCTGTAACTCGATGTCAGCCATGATTGGTCCGACTGCGCTTGCCCTTTATCGCATCGGCTACTCTATAATCTATATGTTGTTTGTGATGTTAGTCTTTGTATTACGGTCTACGTAAAGGTTGGATAGGGGGCCTGGGAATGGTAAAAATCTGGTACCAAAGCCAGAATCAATGTCCTTTTAAATGAGTTTAATGGCAGAAGAATTGATTTTGCATCGCTAAACGTCAGTACCTCAAGCGAAGCTGCCCAATTAGCTTCCCTTTGTACAGGACCTTCCTGAACACTTAAGAGAGTGGAATAATTTGGCGAAATTTGCAATGAAACTGGGTGAACAGTTTTTAGTAGTTCAGTTATTTCCTCTTTGCAAAGGTGTATCGTTTCAGGGGTGAAGTCTCGGTCGATTGGTACGGAAATAACAAGCTGATCGAGCTCATCGCGAAGGAACACATGTTGGGTTAATGAATGCGGCATACATTCATGACACATGATTGCATTGGGAGCTCATCTCCGGAGAATTGGCTGGATTGCTTGCAGTTTTTGCCACTCTGCTAATTCAGTAGGACGCATTTGCGCCCTAACGAGCAAAGAGGACTTTGCGTCGTTATTCCCTTGATGGAAATGAAACAAACACCAGACCGCTTTCTCTCGCGTGCACGACCTCAAGATGTTTCTTCGCAGGCACCAGCCTCTTGACTCGATCTTCACGGACATTAATTTGACAATGAGCTTAGATCAATACTGATATGTTTATATATACTGTTGTTTCTCATACTAAACACCTATGGCGCTACTCATCGGACACGACCTTTGTGTCATGGCCTTTTGAAGCTGTCAACGCGTCCTCCAATTTTTACACCTGAAAGAAAACAAAGAACTCTGTGTTCTTTCATCTTTGTTATCTCGAGTTACACCAAGACAATAGATTTTCGACACACCTGACTCTTTCATTAATGGGCATAAAATATGAGTATAAAGCCCCTCCTCCTTCTATCCGTCGGGACTCGGGATCCTATGCAATCTAGAGAATCTCTCCTATCGAATCCTCAGCAACGAGAGACATGGAACATCCAAAAGAGTGGCAAGTTATTTATTCGGCTGCCTTGGACTGCGATCTGTTATTTATAAAATGCCTCAAACAAATTGTCGAGCCAGGGACAATCAGCCTTCTGGGCGAGGCTGCTGTCACGCAAGGCCAGCTTGCGACAGACCTTGATGCCCGGTTCCAGGCGTGGTCGTCATACTTGGGCGTTTTTGCTGAGGAAAATCTCTGTCTTGATAGGCGCTTATCTAATAGCAGCAAGGATATCCAAAATATGGTAATAAATCGCCTCGACAATCTCTTTCTTAACTTACAACGTTGTGAGTCTCTTTTTAGAACTGCAGACTCGTATTGCCACTAAATTGAGATTTAGTTATACAAATAACCCAGATAAGAGAAGATGATGATGGCAACGAAACCCTACAGCGGAAAACCAACGTTGAAAATCTTAGGGCCGACCTAAGAGAAACAGGAGAATGTATCGAGGGATCTGTCGATCGACTCCATCGACTCGGCGTGATCATTCGGCAATCATCGACTGCTAGTCTGATCTCAAGAGTGAGAGCCTTCTCAGCAAAAAAGCCAAACTCGTCACTAGAAAACACATCATATTTAGTCATCAAACATCTTTACGCCGAGGCGCCATTGAGCCTTCAACGTCTCCTAGGCCGATCTATTCTCCAACGTCACTTCAATATACAGTACCGAAAAGAGCACCAACGGCGCTTATCAACTCGCAGTTTAGCTATTTTGTGTAAGAGAAACGGCCAGGCACAAGATGAAGATATTAGACTGGAGCTGCGGAACTCAAACACTCGAAAGGGCCAGGATGACAATGCGTCCAACGATATTTGCAATGACTTTCTAATGCACACGGATACAATGATTTCACAATCAAGTTCGAAGCCGCCGACTCTCCAGACAGATGAATTCTATCATAGGCTGGAAGCAAGAAAGCAATCTCCAGTCCTTTCCACTGTTTCAGCGACTCCTTTAGTACCCACGGGGGATGGGGATATCAGTTACCCGCAACCGCCAAAGCCATTGGGAGATGGAAATTCTAGCTGGGCAACATGCCATTGGTGCTTTGAGTCGTACCCTTACAATAAATTCCAGGACAAGGAATGGTGGAGGTACGCTTTTGGCATGATTTCGCTTTCTTATGGAGTTACTAATACTGTGTATAAAGGGCGCCACGTCGACCACGATTTCCAACCATATATATGTCTAATTGATACGTGCCCGTACAGCCCTGCGTTTGATAGCTTTAGCTCATGGCTTGAACATATGGAAAAGCACCATTCGCCTGACTGGATCGCAACAGTCAATAGCAAAGCCATATGGCGGTGTACTATTGGGCATGAGTCGCCAGAACTATTTGGCGATGAGGCTTCTTTAACAGACCACATGCTGGAGCACCATCTATACTTGTTTACGGAGCGTCAAATCGTGAGAATAGCTCGCCGAAGTTCAATTCGTATCCCAGGATCCAACGACATTTGTCCTATTTGTGGGCGTGACCCTAACAACGACCTTCTCGTCGCAGATCCGCCAAATGATTCGCAGCGTTCGTCCCAGAATAAACGAAAAAGAGAGTCAGGACCCATTAAACAGACGCAGCTAAATAGCGGTGACCGGGAAAAACGCAGACAGGTTATCTTTGAAGGCGAGAGAGGGGTGATTGCTAATGAATCAGCAAGCGCAAGTGAACCAGCCTCGGAACTGGCAAGTAGCCAAGAAGCTGAGTCGATTTCGCTTCAAAGTACGGATCAATTGCGACGAAAACGATTGTTGATGCAGATAGTGGAACATCTAAAGGCTCTCTCATTCATGTCTCTGCGGCCTAACGCTTTCCAAGAGCAGTATGAAAAGGGAGGGCATGAGTTTGCTATGCGAGACTAGCAAGGGGATATAGAAGAAGGTGATGATCCAACTTAATTCGATACATAGCTGGGCATGACTTGTCTAGGAATCCGTGCTTGACGGATGCGTAGATGAAACCATCCTGAATAGCGCAGTCGGCTCCCATGCTAGTCTGTTAGGTTCTATCATATTTTTCGACGCACAAGTTCATAGTATCTAGTTGAGTCTTGAAACAGAAATGAAATTACAAAATGTAACGTGTCTTTCATAAACAACAGGAACCACAACCCTTTTCTAAAAACACCGTGAACATATAAGTATCCATCAATCATGCCTTCCGCTGTACCATACATCATGGAAAGTATCATGTCTCAGCCGCTGGAGGTGCTACAAAGTTTGGATTATACATGGTCATGAAATCCGGCCAAAGCGCATCCTCAAACTCATACTCTTGCCAAAACACTGCATCCGGATCCGTGAGCGGCTCCCCAGGCGGCTGTGTCTCTGCCATCACCGGCTGCTCCTGGGGAACCCGCGACAGATACCACTGACGAATCCACCGAAGCTTGAAGCTGAGTCTGCAAAACTGGGTGCCACCGCCATCTAAAAGGCGGCGTCTGCGGCCGGCTTCCTTGGCCCATGTGTCCGCGTCCTCGAAGCGGTCGCTAAGACGCTTCATCACGTCTGCGAATTCGAGCTTTCTGCGAGCCATTGTGGGCCGCCAGTCTATTGAAGGATCTAATAGGAGCAAACGGGAGCTGGTGACGATTGCAAAAGCGAGAGGTCCCGTCACGGAGGTGGGAAGACCGGGCAGCTCGTTGGGATGAAACGAGCAGAGCGTGTCAAAGAAGTCGACGGCGGCGAGAAGGCATTTCCAGAGGGTATCGAAGCGTTGTAGCGGTTCTGGATTCAATGTGCCTATTTCGACGGATGTGGTGAATTGCGTGGGGATTGCTGCCTCGGCGAGGCGCATGAGAGTGACTTGGTAGTACGCTTTGAAGATGTCTTTGGTGATTGCTGGTCAGCGACAGGGCATTTCATACAGATAGCATTATACGTACTCCTCTCCTTGACAAACTCTGGCTGCATGCTTATCAAGTCATACAGTTCTCGACGAACATTGTTAATGACCATGTCCATAGGCGACAAGTAGGCACTCAGTCCAACGTCAACCACATCAAAGCCAGGCAGCAAGCCGTAGGCACGATCGGCGACACGCTGCATTTTAATGAGTGCAACCAGAAACAAGTCAGACTCCAAGGAAGATTCGGCCAATGATTCGCAGCACTGCGAAAGATGGTTGTTCCAAGGAAATTGGGTGCCTCGCTTGAACAGGGCAGATATGCTGTGATGGATCAGCCTACACTCTCACCAAGCAACGTGAAGCAAGGTGTAATGCGTCCTTAGAGTGATGTAATGTGGTAAAGCCCCAAAACTGCCCGCTTCTCATCGGCAGTATGTGGTCTTGGCTTCGACAGGCCCTTGTTAAGCGTTGCCCAGGCTTCTCCCAGGAGAGACTTGGGATGCATCTTGGTGGACTCTGGAGACCTGTCCAGTTTGAGATCTAGAGCCATGGCTACAGCCAGATGCACAAAATTTGTCGCTTCCGTATTCATGTAGAAGTGAAAATCGCCCCTATTACCCTCGTATCGTTAGCCCAGTCAAATGGAATGCTCCACGTATGAAGACTCACCAAGCCAAGTGAAGAAGAAGAGCCTGCAAGATTCCCAAATTCCTTTCCTGCTTCACAACCATTCGGTCTGCGATGTATTGCCGAAACCAGTTCTCAACACCTTGCTGAGTCGCCGACGACTGCGGCGTTACCGCCGCCATGATGGTCCAAAAGAGACATCGCGACGACGCATACAAAGCCCGAGGATCCAGATTCTCCGGGATGATGACAAAGGGATAGTTGGGCATAAACTCGCGCCGGTATATGTCAAAGTACGAAAGCACCTCTTCAAAGGTGAAGCTAAAGCCCGGGATCAACTGGAAGGTAGTGGCCGGCTCAGACGGGATGGTGAGCGGTATCTGCGGAGCTTCACGCGTAACTGGCTGTGGCAGCGCAGCATCTTGCAACGGCTTTTGCAGGTGTGTTTTGGGTGCATCGCTGATTGCAACCGCACCGGTATCGTTACTTTCCGGAGTCAAGGGTGGTGTTCCAGACGCCTGCATGTGCTGGCCCGTCGCAAGCATAGACACCAGGTCGTCAATCTTCTTCTCCAGCTGGGCCACTCGCCTAATGTCAGTTTAGTAAAGCAAATATACACACCACGATGGACTTGGTATCCCCTCAAACATACGTCGATTTGCCTCTCTTCTTGCGCTGTACCGGTGCCGGCACATGGCACGGAATCTTCATGCGGTTGCATCTAAGGCAATGCAAGGTCAGCTCAATCCCACCGTTACAAAATCGCCGCAATCACACCTTATGCAACCGGCATCCCCCTTACCGGCCCCAGGCTCGGGCCATCGACACTTCATCTTCAGCCGGGCGCAATTGGCACATGCCCGGGTTTTGGGGGCCTCCGGACCCGTGGGACGACTTCCGGAGCCGCTCTCAGGCGGAGCCCCGATGACTCCGTTGGCTGCACCTCCATCTACAACGGCTGGATAACCAACATCCATGGCTATTCATGCGTCGGAGAATTACTGATGACTTTTGTTTCTGGACCATGAAATAAAAAATCAACATGGAGCATATTTACATCCTTCTCTGGAAGCCATAGTGTTGAAGGATCGAGGCTTCCGGCTCTCCGGATATTATCTTAATGCCCGGAGCCGTTAATCACGTGCTACGGCGTACGGAATCCGGGTATTATTTTCTTTACCGGCTCCGGATCTCGACTCTGCTATCGTCTTTATACTCCGTTTCTCCCGTTATTGACAAATTGATAAGACATCTTGTTTTCCATGTGTAGGGACGCAACCCCAAGTTGGCCTGGCTCGGACATTGGAGCAGCTTCCTTCCTACTTCACGTGTCCGCCTGTCTCAGTGGATCGTGACGCATTGTCTTTGCAAGACAAAGTCTCAGTTCACAATGACTCGGAGATATGGGATAAGCCACGCCTTTCCTCGCCGTGTAGCCATCACGTAATTTCTTTTGCCAATGCAAGATGAAACTAATGCGGAGACGACCATGATGAGTCGAAGTTTGCTATTAGTCTCCTTGTCTCAGCCGTCATCACTTCGTGTCGGTCTGCATTTGGCGCTTGGCAGACCTAGTTCAATCCTGTCAGCTTTGTGCCACGCTGCTTTGCTCCAGAAGAGTCGCCTCAAGTGCTGAATGCGATGAAGCGTGGTGATGATCCCGGTCATGGTATGAAGCCATGTCACCTAAACATCCATATCGGATCAGGTGTGGTCGTATCAACATCTAGACGATCCTCGGGCCCTGCTCTACTCCCCAGCTGACGGGAGTCGATTCCTCCACGCAATCGATGCTGCCCACTTCCAATCCTACCGGTACCTACGTAACTGTACATGTATTTCATGGTGGGTGTGTTCTCACTCGCACTTCGCGTAGTCGTATGGCCTGTCAAGCGTGGCGATCGCCATCCCAGTAAAACTCTAGGCAGATCTCAAGGGAAACCGACAGGGTATCTCTTCTTACAAGCTAAAGTGTCAAGCCACACCTAGGATTCGTGGCCGTCAGGTGAGCAACAAAGTTCTTGGCTAGTAGTCTCTCAGCATCCCTGGTAAACAAGGGGCAAAACCAATACACAGACCCATCTACACCTGTATCTCGTCCATGGACCAACAAACTAGCGATTTGTCTGAATCGCTCTCTGCCTATTTGATTCAGCTCGCCGCCTCCAGTCTTCCAACAAAACTACCCGCTTGACCCGCCAGACAATGGCCATAAGCGCCGCGTGCAAAAGCTTAGCTTTGCAAGGTTGTCCGCTTTTCCGTGGTTTCCGAGTTTCCCAAGATCTGCAGCCCTAGACCGGGATGTGTTGATGGACTCTCTCCACACTCGGTGGGTAAACCGAGATTCTGCTGCGATCGCATGACGAGCAAATCTGCGCTGTTTAGCAAAGCTCATACGAGTACTCGGTCAACATGGCCTCTCTGCGGTATCATCGTGGCATATACGATCGATGTGGACATCTTCAGCTGTGCAGCCGCTGAAGAACCATCTCAAAGAGGGTAGTGATTGACAGAGTCAACCAGGGATCTGTCTCTTCCCGCCCAACAAACGCTCAAAATGTGATGCAAAAGACGCTATTTCAACTGCCGGTCTCAGTTGAGCCGTCAATCACTTTCTTTGTTGTTAGTGTAAGTCCAGCACCCTCACACCTCAACACTAAACACCGAATCCTCGTCTTCAACATCCTTGTCTGCGGCTGAGCGTGTCCACACGGCGTTTAACCCATCGAGATTCGGCCGAAACCAAGATCGCGCAGTGAATCTGCCCCAATTACGAACCCTCTCTATACAGCAAACCTTTCAACACGTTCACATCCCTCCATCTAGGCCAAGTCAATCTCAAGCCAGGCTCTCTCCAAGTCCGCCAAAGTCCGCATCGTAACCCCTGCAGCGGCATTGTCTAAGCCACGCTCTTCACTCCCTCCTCCAAAACAAAACCCCCATCCCTAGTCTCAACAGGGTTTCCCCCCCCCCCCCCTCGATCATCTCTCATCCACCTTTGCACACGTGTTTTCATGATTCTTGTTTAAGCGACAAAGTAACGCCACATTCAGCCTCGCCGCCGCATCCCTTTCACAGCCGAAGGCGCAAAGGAAGCAAAATAGCAGAATCATGCATCTCCGCCACCCTCAAGGCCATCGACCCCGAACCCCTCGCAATCAACTCACATAAACCATTCTGCCGCTCATTCAACACCGCATATTCTACCGCTCCTTGGCTACCATCAGTTCTTGCACCCACGATCGTCAATCAACCGGTTAATTGCTTCAGTAGCATCAACTCAGGGCCGTAACATTGCGGGGCGCGCGTCAAATTAATATGGGAATTTCTTATTTTTTTTTCTTCCGAATGACGGCTAGCCGCTTATTCTTATTCTTCGTGGGGTGCAAAGAAAAATGGGACTTTGAATCACAGTGTCGACTGTAAGTCGCACATACTGGGCGACTGGAGCTTCGACTTACACACGATCTTGCAGCTCGATGATGCAGGCTGCTCAATGTAATGTCACGATACACCACGTCACCAGTCAAAGAGAAAGGGAAAAGTATTGTAGGATAATAGCAAATCAATTCTTAGAATAACCCCATAGCTGTATGTTTCGACTCCTTTTGTACAGCAAGAACTCTTAGATGGCACACATATATAGCCATAAAACGATGGACTAATACCTCTCCGTCAAAGTAAAAGATTGCGCGCCCCCTTGTCCCTGCTGCAAAAATGGTCACAACCCCCGGTAACCCTTTCAAAAACGCCAGATAAACGACATGAGAAACAAACAGTAACACTAAAAACAAGAAAGAAACCAAAAAAACACACAAAATATAATGCAGAGAATGTCAAGAATAAGAAGTACTGGAGGGGGGGGGGGGGGGGAATGGACAGCGCGGTATGATAGCGTGCTTCTTTTCACAATGAGACATGCCATCCTCTCAACTGTCCCAAATGGCACCATAGGCCGGGACACCCCTAGTCTCTAATCCATACACCACCTTTTTGGTAATCTTTTCATTGGCAATGATGATGACGGCCTCGGCGCAAAGTCTTTGGCCAGGTTGTAGCCCATGCGAACCAGGTCGGGCCGGCCCTGGGTTCGGGTATCATGGATGACGGCGCCGGGGATAGTTCCCTTGATAGTGTCCATAATCTTCTTACCAAACGTCTTTTCAGGCGAGGCAGCTGACCAGATAAGCTGAGTGGGACAGCTCGGTTGCGCGATGTGGCCCAGCATGGGACCGATGCCAGATCCTGTAGCAATGACGACAACGCGATTGAACAATGTGGCAATGCGCATAACACCGCAGGTCGGAAGGCCACGGACCCAGATGCTGGTGGGGGGGTTTTGAATACACGCCTTGGTCCAATCGCCAGCATTGGATACCACGAGAGAGTGGCCTGGCGCAATGCCGTCTTCGAGGTTAGCCTGAGGGGCTGGGATCGTCGCAAAGGAGTGCCACTCAATGAGCGGGCGGTGGGAGAGGCGTGTAAAGCTACCATTGACAGGGATGGTGTAGTCAAAGTGCAAACGGATAGCGTGATCCGACAGCGGCTCGGCGTTGACCTTGACTTTGCGGAGGAAGATCCAGGAGGAAGCAACGCTGCATGTGGCAACGCCGAGCATCCAAAATGCCGGCGTCTTGACGAGTGCAATCCCAACATCCTCTCCTACTGGGGTAGAATCGTAAACGGAGACAACAGTCTTGGCCCAGAAAAGCGCAAGCGTGGTCCACCCCATGAAGCGGTGCATCTTCTCAAACATGTTGTGCTTGGGCTTGCGAAACATGGGCAAGGCAGAGGCAAGGATAAGACAACACAGCGCACAGAGAAGCCACGAGACCACTATGTTGGCTAAAGAGTACCCAGATGGTTCCCGATGGAGCTCAAAGAGGGCAACTGTGGCCTGGATCGTAGAGGCAAGGAGCCACGCGGTTGCGCATATGCCAGCAGCAGAGTGGACGCCGCCAAGATGGTAGATTTTGGCACATCGGCGACGAACCCAGAATGGAAAGGACTTGGGAACAGAGCAGGAGATGGTGTAAAGGGTGTTTATGACAACATCCTGGCGGATGAGAACACCGGTGACCAGGTTAGCCGCTGTGATGGTCGCGAGCCATTCGACCTTGGGGTTGAGGAGCAGGACGGCGATGAGAACACCAATGTTGACGAGACCAACGAGGCCGAACAAGACGCGATAAACAATGAGAACACGCTTTTTGAGACCTCTCCAAGGCTTGGGCCACTTCTTTTCAGGGATATCTCTCAACAAGTCGAGCGACTTTTCGGTCTGGTCCTCTTGCGCTTGGCAGAGGCGGCCGTCAGAGTCGAGGATGAGGAAACGGACCGAAGACCGACCAGGGAGCCGGATTTGGCACTCTTGCTCCCTGGCAGGGCAGCCGGTTGAAAGGTAGCACTGAATACTGTTGAAGATTCAGATATCGTGGGAGAGGCCGGTCCGATGGCCAGCATGCGTAGAGACTTCTTGTCAATCTTGCCATTCGCCGTTGTGGGAAACTCATCTAGAAGATGAATGCTAGATGGCACGGCATAGTATGGCTGAAGTTTGCGAGTGTGCTCCAGGATGGCTTCAGCATCTTGGGTAGAAGGGACTGCAAACCCATGGATTTCTCCATCAATCAAGAGTGCGCAGGCACGTGTGACCCCTGGCGCCGATGCCATGGACGAAGAAACGCCATCTAATTCAACACGGAAACCCTGGTAACGAGCAGCAGATTAGATTCCGTTCCTCACAGAAGCGCTACGGCAACAGGGCCCACAAGCAAATATGTGCAGAAACGGGAACTCACCTTGACCTTGACCTGATCGTCGACTCGACCGAGAATTTCAATGGAGCCATCAGGTCGCCACTTTCCCAAATCACCGGTACAATACATTTTAGATCTATTATTGTGAGACAAAACAAGTGTGTCAGTCAATTTCCCACACTTTTCACGGGGATCTGAGCAAGCAGATCCCGGGCTGAGAGAACGCTCACGACGAGCACTCCCTTGAGAAAACTCACCCATCATTGGTAAAGGGATCTGGAACGTAAGACTCCTTTGTCTTGGCCTCAAGGCCAACGTAACCGCGAGACACTCCGTATCCGCCGGCCCACATGGTACCGGGTTCACCTACCGGTACGGGGCTTCCATTGTCATCGAGGATGTAGACGTTGTTATTGGGGGTAGGGCTGCCAATGGATAGGCTGTCCCCAACAATGTGTTTCTGCATAGTGTTGACAATGGTCGTTTCCGTGGGACCGCATGAGTTCCAGTATGTTGCATGCTTGGCCCACAGATCAGCTAGGCTAAGGGGTAGGTTAGCAGACAGTCAAAAGAAAACGTCCAAAGAAGGGAGGTTTAGCAGGAATCGACTTACTCTTGCGAAGTAGGTTCACCAGCAGTGGCAACGACTTTGATCTTGGGATACTTGGTAGGAGGGTACTTGGATAGAATAGTCGGTGTGCAAATCAAGGTATCCAGCTACATCAAGCATTTTCATCCAATGTTAGCCCAATTCACCGCCAAGCGTAGCAATTTTGGTGTAATCCATCATTCAAGATTCTCCCTCCCTCTTTGGCACTCACCAGCTCAATAGCGGGTTCCCACTTGGAACCCCGGATGACAAGAGTGCCACCGTTACACAAGCATGCAAAGATTTCCCAGGCGGCTAGCACTCGAATATTAGTAATGTGAAATCCGAATCCACATCGATAATCGGAGCTGGGGTGCGTGAATTCATCTCAGAAGAAGCAACATACCCATGTCAAAGCTAATGTTCAAAACCTGTCCCACCCGGTGACCTGGTCGAATACCCAGGTTTCCGGGAGACATACAGACAAGATTGGCCACATTTCTGTGTGTCACGTCGACGCCCTTGGGCTTGCCCGTTGTACCTAACTCGCAAGTTTTAGTTTTCAGCTGCTGGCTGGCAGGGAGGGTGGGTATAGCAGCTGCGGCCTCGGCGCTGCTAGTGAGACCTCGAAGAAATGCACGTACCAGATGTGTAAATGATGTAACATCCACCATCAGAAGTGGCCAAATCCACCCATTTCCCATCATAGGTCAGGTCGTCGAGCTGCTGCTGCTGCTGCTCGATTATGACGGGGGGTGGCACCGGGACAGAGGTCACGGATGCGATGAACAGTCGATGGTAGGCAGCAAACGATGCTGCCGCCAGACTGCTCAAAAACATGCCGTATGGTCGAGTCCGGAACAACACCACCGTCAAGAGGAACATACTGGGCGCCACAGGAGAGGATGGCCCAAATGCCCACCACCATCTCGGCGCTCCTCTTCACAACGAGAGGGACCCTCTGGTGAGGACGTACGCCCAGGCTGCGGAGTTCCGCGGCCAAGGCCTGTGCCCGAGCACCGAGCTGGCGGTATGTAATCTGCCTGGTGGTTGCACCAGACAGGTCATGGAGGGCCACATTGTCGGGGAAAGACCTGACATGATGGTAGAAGGATGCTGTGACGGTTGGGAAAGGGCACGGCAGCCTGGGGCCATACTGCATTGCAGTATAGTCCATGGGGGGACTTGACATGTCCATGACACCAGATGCTATATAGAGCGTATGACTGTATGTCTGTGTGGATATGCAGGTGTCTTGATGTCGTGTGATCAAGTAGATATGGATGGGTAGGAGGTGAATGGGGAAAAGAAGAGTGGTGTGAAGAAGAAGGACAATGAGTTCGGAACGTGCTGCTGCTCGTCCAACCTGACGAAGAGGCCGAGCGCCACCATTTTATATACGTGAGAGGAGAAGAGTCCTTGTTCATTCATCCCCCCCTCTTGCAACGGCGAAGGTCCTGCAGAACCCTGTCTAGGAAGGGTCCGGCCCATGGTGAATCATGCATCGTAGCCCTGACTACGAAGCGAACAATAGCGGATCAAAGGTATTCAACGTAGGCACGAGCGACTTGTTGGTGTGGTCTTTGCCGCTTCTGAGCGGAAATATGAAAGTGCGTGAGTGGTCTTGGTGGAAGACCCATCGAGATGCCGGTGTCCAATACAAAGACACCAGGGCTACGCGTGGAGGCTGAGACCAGCTAGGGTCAAGGGAAGAAACTGCAACATCGAGAGATACGGAAGAAGGAGTGGAGGCGAGGAGGGACAGACAGGGTTCGGGGAGAGCAAGGACAAAAAGTTGATAGGGTACGAAGCGGTATACCAGCTCGGTTACGTACTGACCGCACCTCTCGTGATGATGAATGTTTGTGTAGGTGTGAGGGACGGGGTTGGCAGATGAAATTTGATTGGATAGATGGTTGCCTTGCCTACCTTGGCTCGATGCGATCCAAATGCGAATATCCGCGTGGACAGTATCCGACTGCTCTCTCACAATTATTAATCGCGGAGTTGCTACTAGAGCTACTCCTCATGCTGCTGCCAACTCTCCCGTTTCTCCTACTGTTGCTCCCCTCAACTTGATACCAAAGTGGAGAAGTGTGATAAAGCGGTGTTATTAGTTGTTTAATGCAGAAAGGAGGAAGGTTAGGGCCGGTTGGTTTACCGTTACATTTCCAGGAGAGGAAGTGCAGGATAAAAAGCCACAACGGTGCATAGTTCAAATACACCAGCTCGGGGGGAGGGAGAGAACGGTGATGATATGAGGGATAGAGGGATGAACAGAGGGAGATGAAGTTGTCAAGCTGACGACCGTTCACAATGTCACTGAATTTTATCCAATTAGCCTCATCCAATTAGCCGTGAGAGGGATATGGGCAGTATAGTCTGTGCCCGCACGGACGGCCAGAGAATTAAAGCCCGAGAGGCAAACTAGGCCAGCAATTGGATCTGAGCAGCTTGGGGCCGGCAAGAGAGAGACACGGGCTGAGAGAGAGTGAAAGAGAGACAGAGCCCAGAGACGAAGGAATGCTGCGCTTGGTTACAGCGGACCAAAAAGGGAACCGAACAATACAGTGCGCAGCCCAGCCGGGGCATCCCAATGAGGCCAAAACATGGCTTGGGACACAGGCTTGGCTGAGACAATTGCGTCTGTCTGTCCATGTATACGTAAAGGTGCGTGCCTCTGGCGCCTGGGTGTCGGGCAAGGCAGAGCAGAGCAGACGTCGTCGATGGGGTGGGCCTCCCCCTGCTGGCGCTCGTATAGCGGCTGCACAGCAGCATATCTGCATCTGCCGGCCGCTGTCGACGCCTGGCGTGTCGGGCACATCGAGGCAGCCCTTGCTGCGGTAATGATCCTGAGCCAACCGAGACACTGGCCTGGCTGCTCTGCCCGTCCGTCCCATGCCATTGGGAAGGGGTCGACAGGCGGAGGGAGTCGAAAAAAGGTACCACCCCCACACCCCATAGGCACACGCCCCCAGAAAAGCGCAGACTGTGAGGGGCCGTACTTGGAAGCGTGCAGAGTTGTGCAGAGCCCGTCAGGATGGGATGCCAGATCCACTACCCCGGTAACCCATGGCGGCGGATGCGGATGAAATTGGTAGGTGGTGCCACAAGGCGGCCAGCATGCGCGATGCAGCGACGGCGGTGATGGCGATGGCGATGGTGATTTGAGTTAGCGATGCATGTGAGGTTGGTTAGGTATGGAGAGAGATGGAAGTAGAAGCTTCGAGAGGAGCCAAGATGGGTAGAAAGAAGCAGGAAAGTGGGAGCCTCAGGCCACACGCGAGGAACTTTTTTTCCGCAGCCCGGCAATTCTGTTCCAGCAGTACATGGAAGGTGCGGCCGAAAAGGGCAATCCAGTGCACAATGCGTGCAATTCCGTGCAATTACGGCCGATTCCGCTGATTAACCCCATGCAATCTGGGCCTGAGCAGCTGCTTCCTTTTTTTTGGCCCGGGCTGTTTTACCTGTAAACTTTCTTTTGCATCGCGTGTCTTTCGCTGTCTCTGGCTGATTTCACTCTGTACCGTCATCTCCATGTCATGGATCCATGCCTTCAGCTGGTATTGCCTGTCTAGGTACCTTGCTAGGCACTCGAGTACCTGATCTGTCAACTCTCCGACCAGCATGGACTGGACCAGACTCTGGGCATTTTCTTCTCCCCCGGCATCGTCACTGGCCAACACCAACAGAATGCCTGCTAGGCTGAGGTGGCCCTAGACTCGTCCGTTTGGGGTGCATTTCGACGCCCCCGTCCGTGCCAGGGGGGAAGCGTCGAGTATGACGATAACACAGAGGAAATTAACAAGCGCCAGTCTGCCAGGTTCCTGCGTTCTCGGCCGCCCTTTGACGGCATCAGGCTCTCGTTGTGATGTGACATGTTACAGACGCCGCGCACGAGACGGCCATATGACAGCATCGACGGGCCCGCCATCGCGCTTATTGCCATCGATCACGATATCCCTGCTCCGAGTTTGCTCATGCCCGTCTGCCATCCAGAGCTTCGCCCAGCCCAACCTCGCACCCACCCTCGACTCGACCTGTCAATCGCGGGTCGACAGGGTGAGGCTTCCGTCTCCCTATTGGCACGCTCGGCACCGCGCCCTACCCACGCATATGCTACCTCTTTATCTCTCCGGGGTAGAGCTCCCCGAAGACGTAGCGTCAAGGGGGGCCGGAGAAGCAAATAGTGAGAGAGCTTACGGCATAGCTAGGCACGAGCATGCAGAGCAGAGCTGCCGGCCTATCAGTGGAGTCCGGCGCGTGATATGCTCGGGATGCTGCCGTGCCATTCGTTTCGTACAGCTGTATATAAAACGATCCCCGCCTGCTTCATCGCAGTCCAATGGCCGTATCCCAATCCCCTATCGCATTCCCATCTAATCGCCTTTTCTCCTCGCTCTTGCGCCAACGTCTTGCCCAGCAAAGTCAGACACATTCTACCATCTACGTGTCATTTTTACAAGGTTCCCGGCTAAAGCGGACTGATCGGCAATCTCGTCAATATGTCCGGATCTGGATCTACGCTCGGCGGACTCGTCCAAGCTTCCTCCCCGGCCGATGGTGTCAGAACCATCACCTTCAATCGACCGCAGAAGCGGAATGCTCTGTCTACCGAGCTCTTGGCCGAATTCCTCACTGAGCTGTCCGCGGCTTCCAAGGATGCTGCTGTCAAGGTCATTGTCCTTACGGGCTCTGGCGGCTTCTTTTCGGGTGAGAGTGCATTTTTGGCTTTACTTGGTTCATCTGCGAGGCGTCGGTCGAATGTGGGAGAGGCAAACGACTGTCCCTCTTCTCTTTTGTCTCTTCTTCTCTTGGTCTCTTGTCTCTTGTCTCCTGTCTCTCTTGTCTCTTTGTTTTTTTGCCCCCCGTTCCTTTTCAACGTTGCTTCCTGGATCCACTCAAGATGAACCCCAGCTGATGATTACCGGGGCCCTGGCCTCTGCATAATAGCCGGCGCCGATCTCCAGGATATCGCCGCGCTCGACGCGACTGCTGCCCGATCATGCCGATATCTCGAGGATCTTTGCACCGGCATGGCAGCTGTACGAAAGCCCCTTCTGGCAGCTGTCGAAGGACCTGCAGTACGCATGACCCCCTTGCACTTTTTTTTTCTCCTAGCAGTATTTGAGATATGCTAACATGGGGCTGTCCAAGCTTGGGGGTGGGTTTGAAGTGGCACTCATGGTGAGTGGGATGGCGTCTCCATTGCACTGAATTTGCACGTGAAAATCCCGAGTACATCAACTTCCTATCTCAGCGTGTATGCCGACAACATACGCACCTTTTGACATTGCTTGATAAACATACAGATATGCATAGCCTTACGAATACCTGCTCTGCCAATGGGAGGCTTCTGATATGCTGACGTATCAACAACTGTAGTGTGACATGATATTTGCATCCAAAAGCAGAACCTATTTTGCCTTGCCCGAAGTGAAACGCGGGTTGATTCCGGGCGCGGGGGGCACTCAACGGCTCACGGCAGCGCTCGGCAAGTTCAAGGTATGTGCTCAACTGCGTGCTTCTCAAGATTCCCAATTCATCCAATATTTGTTCTTGCTTTACTGGTACTTTCGGACTTCATTCTGGTGTGGTTCCTGTTTCATCGCAGGACTCGCGGTACTTTTGCTGCTGCACAAGAGAGGTGTGGTGTGCGAGAAGCATTGTTGTCAAGACGAAATCATGGCTTCGTACACGCCGCTCACATCAAGTCAGGCAATGCGAACAATTCTGTTGGGCAAACCCATTACTGCCGAGGAAGGACTTTCACATGGTCTTGTTTGCGATCTCTTTGAAGACGGCAAGGTGCTTGAAGAAACTGTCAAGGTGGCCGCTGATCTAGCCGCGAATGCGACCGAAGCTATGCAGCTTGCCAAAGAGGCCATCTGTCGTGGTAAGATGCCGTTTGATCCTTTGAACTTTTGTCGTCATCATCATTAAGACTGCGGCTAACGCGACATTCTCCATCAATAGCTGATAGTCTTGGGCGTGATGACGAGTTCGAGAGGACTCTCTACTACATCACGATGGGGACGGAGGAAAAGGTGAAGGGGGTGAATGGATTCCTCAAGAAGACGTAACTTGATTGAGATTTGTCAATATCAACCGAGGGCCTTGCATGACGCATCGACCCGATGAACAGAGGAGAGGCCCAGCACACATAACGTGCTTTCGGACTATAGCACGCAAAGTCACTCATTTGCCTTGCCATGGGAACAATCGCACCTTTGCTCTATAAATGTCAATCTTTCAAGAATGAGAATGAGCTCGTAATACTCTGTACCGCCTCTAAGCGTTCAGTCTTGATTATCCACTTGAAATGGCCCGTCACAATCGCCCGTTGTCTCGCACAGCGGCACAACTGCCCATACAGGTAACGTCTGGGTTCTAACGGTTTCCCAAAATAAACCTCATAAACAGTTTTATATCGCACCGTTTGTTCCATACGAGAGAAACCTCCCGACCGTTGGCACCCCCTTTGACGCAGTGAGGCAAAACGGTGTCTAAGCTGCATTTTGCGGAATGGCCATTCTGCCAGGCACTCCACACAAGGTGAAACTCTCGTATATCAACAAATAACGATGAAGCTTTTTTGCAGATGAGTGCTGACATGTTTCAGTCTTGTTTTCGTAACCATGGCTATATCCGGGCTGATAGCCACGGCAGACGAAGACATGGCAGATTCCCGCCGCGCGAGTCAGAGAGATGATGCGTCCCTTGGGCAGTGTTCCTGCTTAGGATGAGTCTAGAAAACTGCCTATAGGATACACGGCTGCAGTATGGGCCCGAGACACGCATCTGCAGCCCCAACCAACCAGAAAGGCATGGCCACCAGCGGCATACAAGTCCCAGACAGACACTCACATCTGCAGATACCACGATGCCGAATCCTGGCTGCAGATGGCACTTGGCACCGCACAAGAGTAAAAAGACATGGAGGCAATGGGTGCGATGACGGGTGGGGACGGCATCCCTTGTTGCGCAGATTGGCTTGACTGAGATTGTGCCACCATCCATCTCAACTCGTGCCCAACACAACACAACACAACACAGACCTGGGCCATGATGGCTCTCATTCAATCGGTCGAGCAATAATGAATGGATCGGCGAGGTATGCAAATCACATGACAGTGCGACACCGCATCGTGTCTCAGTCATTTTAAAGCCGCTGCATTAGCCTGCCGCATCTGCATCGCTCCAGGTCGAACATGGCAATTTCCATTCTACATGTACAGGCTCTCTCGTCACGGAGTTGCTTCAAGCTGAGATTAAGAGACAGACAGAAACATGGAGCTCCCTGTCCGGGGCCTTTTTTTTTCCTCCTTTGAGACATCATACCATGAGCCACATTCCTCTGCCATCTAAGACAGCAGACTTAGACACCACCTCCCGTCCATCACCACCACACATGTCACGGCTTCCCCTCTCTTTCACACCCTCTCTCGTGTTTTTCTGTCTCTCTTTGCTCCCCTCCCTTTGCCAACCCGATCCACTCTGTCCCGAAGATCCTCGCCGCTACATTGGCAGTCCTGCATCGGGCCATTAGGAGCTTTTGTCCCCGGGACAGATCAGCGCGGCAAATGTGCCTCAGACACATTACATTCTCACACCATAATTTGCTGAGACACTTGAAATTACCCACGGGCAATTTTCAGGAGTACTCGTACTATCCCCCCCCCCCCAATCGAGCGGCACCACCCGTCAGGGGGTACTTCTGCCTTTTCATCCCAAGAAGCAATGCTACCAGGAACTTGGGAAAACTTGAGATATCGCGGCCTGCTTTTGGGCCGCCACGAGGCTGAGACGATCCCGCGCACCTGGTAGTAGGGATATCACTTATGACGGCAATCGTCTCGTCGTCAGCTCCTGATGCAGAGAGCAGTTGCGATGCATCTACCACAAACGACGAAGCATGCAAAAAGAGTGGATGGCATTCTATGTGAATGAGTACTCTGTAGAGGTGATCAATGCAGAAACAACCCTGAATCGGCGACTCAGGGATTATCCACCGAGAATTGGCTTTTGCTGGCTGGGCTGGACCACTCTTGAGGCAGTGCAAGCGAGATTCTTTTCTTTTTCCTGCTTTTCAAACCTCCGGTGAGAGAACAACTAGGAGGCAGCAAATCAGGTGAGATATTTTCCCTGTGGACGACTGCGGGGATGTTAATGAGACAGCATACAAGGAAACTCGCGATTCGGAGCGCGCGAGCCGCTTCTTCGGCCGCATTCTGTGATGATGGCGAGGCTTAGCAGTGCCCTGTGCGGCATGGCCCATCGACACATGTTGTATTATACACATTCACGAGATGTTATGCTGGCACTTTGGTGTATACAGTATACTGCTGTGTATGTATATGCGGCACGTACTAGCACGGATATACGCCCATATACGTCGGTCTCCTTTCACAGGCAGCGTTCTCACGGTAACATGTCATCTTCTTTCCAACTACGGCTTCTAGATTGGCCGATGGCCCATCCCTTGCCTCCCTCTAGTGACACGTCAAACCTCCGGCCTACACCTCTAGAGAAGTAGAGCAAAGAGTTTTAAAATCCGGCTCGACATCCGGCACGGCACAGACGGGACGCTAAAGGGGGGGGGGGGCCAAGAATGTCTGTTTCTAGTTGTTTCTTCTGTGGTATCGGGAACTCTTCTTTTCTTACCCGGCGGAGCTTGTCATTTCATCCCTCCACCCCCTTGATATTGAGAAAACAACGCTTAGAATGCTCCTTTTTCTTTTAAGTCTGTTTTATCCCTTGACAGGGTCTCTTTTTTTTTTTTTTTTTTTTCCTTGGCGTCGTGTAATGAGATGATTTTTTCTCCTAATGTAATGATTGGGCCGACAAAGTTCCCGTGGATGATTTTGTTATCGCCAAGGACAGAGAGGCTTTTTGTTTGTCTCGCAGGTATGGGGAGGGAAAAAAGCATGGTGTATTTCGTTAAACTTGGGCTATAGGTGACCTGTCATGTGGCTAATTAGAGTCGTCGTTTGACAGCTCACCGAGTTTCATTTGGTGTGTTTCGTATTAATGATGCACGGATGAAAAAGAAAAAAAACAGGCATCTCATGGGGGGCGGTAGAGGTTAGGTTTTGCATGGCTCCCTTGTGTGGAGGAGGCGGAAATGATGGGGATCCCGGGGCCATGGCATTGGGACTAGATGTAATTTGTTTGTATAACTTTGGATGGATGGATTGTGCGTGTTGTGTTGAGGTGAGTGTATGCATTGGTTGTGAAGTATATGGGATGTGTATGTGTATATCAGGGAGAGATGTTGGCTTACCCTGGAATGAAGCTGAAATGGTGGATTAAAGTGTGAGATGGAGCACAGAATGATGTAGATGGTTTTGAATTAGATGTAGATGTGTGGGAATATGTCAACAAGGTATATGCTGTCTGTAGAATGGGGTATCGGATGTAGGTGAGGTTGAATCTACATTTCAAGCTCTATTCTTCTAGGCTCTCCTGATAGATACACCTGTTGACTGACTGCTTTGTTGAGATGAGAATATGCTCTCAACACAGCCCAACCAACTCATTCACTTTTCTCCCGTTAGCAACATCACAAAATCCAATTAAATTATCTGCACATATTCTCTTTACATGGATCTCATATCTAGATTCAATCTCACGCTCACCTCATTCTATCGCATCCAAATCTCTTGCTGACAGGGGGATGCAAGTAAAGCTCCAATTTTCAGCCCCCACCATTTTCCTCTCCACGTCAACTCAACTCATCACATGTCAGCACAAGCATCTTCTCATCACCACTTACACACACACACACACAAACCCCATTCCATCCTCCTCGTCACTTCATCTTCATCTCAGGTACTAAGTAAATAGACGCAAAAATGGCATCGCATCGAAAAGCCCTGCGCGACTGGCTCTACCTCTTCATCATCGGCACCCAACTCTTTGGCATGCTAGGTTCGTAAAAACAACAACAAACCTCTCTCCCCCAATCGCTCACGACTAACAAACAACATCCAGCCCTCGATCTCGTCGCATTCTACCCCAAGGCCCTCTACCAATCCCCCTCGTCCCCCCTGCACTTGCTCCTCTCCCTGCGCGCCTGGTACGTCGCGTCCACCGGCGACCCCTTCTTCGCCCAGCAATCCCACCAGCCCTGGTTCGACGTCTTTCTCTACATCGAGGGCCTCGTGCAACTGCCCCTCGCGGCGTATCTCGTGTATCAACTGGCTTCGAGCACGCCGACGTCGGGGCCTGCTGAGCTTGCCGGACTGGCGTTTGGGTCGGTTACCTTCATGGGCGCTGCGGCGTGCTGCTTCGAGTTGTTGCACATGGGTGAGGATGTGGTGAGCGAGGAGAAGAAGGGGTCGTTGCTGTATGGGACGTATTTGCCGTTTGTTGTCATCCGTGAGTTTCCATTCTTTGCTGTGTTTCTGCATTTTGAGTTGTGTGTGCTCCGAGACTGATGGGTGATGTAGCTGCTGTATTGGCCGTGGACATGTATTTGCGGCTGCTGCCTCGTGTCCGCCAGACTGATGCCAAGGCAAAGACGCAGTGAAGACGGTCTTCATCTCAAACAAGGCATATTCGTTTACATGCCAGACATTTTGTCAAGAGAGTAATACAATGTAGTAGTAGAAACCCAAATCTTCCGGGAGTTGATTGCACTCCGTTTTTTTTCAAATACGCGGTAGCCACCCAAAACTCCAGTCACCAGCCATCTCATACAAGTACATGATACAAAACAGGGTTCCCATCACTCCCCCCTTAATCCTTTCTCTTGGAGTATCCCCATCCGTTACCCACGCCGTAGCCCAGCGGCGTAGCTCCGCCCATGGTCCGTCCCTTGAGCCTCCGGGGCAGAATCACGCCCATGGTGTACATGCCAGCCACCAAGAGGCCGGCAATGAAGGAGACGAGGCTGTAAAAGACGGTGCTCGCGTAAATGTGTCCGCCCAGGCCCTGCCACTCCACCCTGCCCTCCGTCTTGGGCAGCATCGGCGTCGGGAACCATCGCACGGAGAAGCTAAAGGGCAGCGGATCCCCAATCACGAGCTTCTTGGTAAAGGACCCGGCCATGTGGCTCAGCGGGCTGGTGCTGTAGGAAACGGCCGAGTCGAGGACGCCGCTGTCGTGGTGGTGGGCGTGGTGCTTGGGCATGCTGTGCAGCAGCACGTTCATGTGCGTGCTGATGTGCATGTGACTGAGCTGCAGCGTGCCGGCCAGGGCGAAGATGAGCGGGATGAAGTCCTGCTCGGGCAGCTTCTCGCCCACCACCTCGACGTGGGCGCGCGGGCGCGCGGGCAGGCGGCACGAGAGCGGCGCGTCGTTGTGGATGTAGAACTCGAGCAGGTGGAAGAAGGGGTCGGTGATGAGCGGGATGGTGCAGTTGAGCTCGCCCTCGACGCCGTACTGGAACTGCAGAGGCTCGCCGGTTTCGTTGCACGTCGGGAAGGGGATCCATTGCAGCTGGTGGTTGTCCAGCTCGACGTGCTCGCCCGTATCACTAGAGAAGAAGAAGAAGCACTGGTCAGCTCCTTTGTCACGATGGCCTCTTTCTTTCTTTCTCTCTGTCTGCCTGTCTGTCTGTTCGTCCGTCAAACACTTACGAGCTTCGGTTCATGCATTCGACGTGGATTGGCGCGCCATAGTGATATGAAGGCAACGTGCCAGGATGATTGGCCGCCGCAAACGACGCCAGGCCGCCGACCAGCGTTGCGACGACGGCGAAGAGCATCGTGGAAGGAATCTGGATATTCGTTGGAGGTGGAAGCTATTCGCGAACCGGCCCCTCAGCGCTGGGCCTAGCTAATCAATCGCCCCCCCCCCTTTTCGTATAGCCCGCTTTGTCCCTTTTTTTTTTCGGTTTGCCGGTCTTTTCTCTCTTCTTTGTCTTCGAGGTTGCACGCCGAGCCGCTGGTTCAAAGTCGGTTGCGATCCATTTGCCGACTGCGCAGATGCGACGGATCGAAAAAAGGCGTCGGTCTGTCCTTTGCGATGCTGGAATTCGATGCGTGGCAAGACTACCTAGTAGCTTTAGAAATGTGAGGGGATGGGGGGGGGGGGGTCGCTAATTTCGAGCTGCGCCACAGTGTTGGTTCCTACATGTGGCTGGGTGGCATGCCATTTGACATGTGCCCCATATGTGCATGTACTGCATCATGTATGGCCTTCTTCACTTCACTTACAAAGAGCTGCATGCCATGTAGTTTGTTTAGAAGATAGAATAAGCATATTGTCATGATTCTAATTACATAGTATCAGACGATGCTCAGCTTGACTCTTACTTGTCCACAGTTCCCCTCATGGTAATCACCAGCCACTCAATGCTCCATCCCTCGCCCTCATACTTGTTTTCCAGATGCTGCTTCAACAGCTCCTTGACCTCGTCCGCCGAGTGTGCATTCCTCACCTCCTCGCTCCAAAACGTATTCATCACCCATGGCAGCATCATGCTAAAGCAGTCCACAAACTCGGTCGCATCCTCAAATTGGTAGGTGCCCCGGTTCTCCTTGACGGACACGTCGGCAAGCCCCAGATCCTCGGCAAGATGCTTTTCGATCCAAGCCGCGTCGTCCCAGTGGCCGGAATGGTGCATTTGCATGGGCATTGGGTCTGGGAACGGCGCGTCGAATGGCAGCGAATCCAGTGCTGAGCGCATGTCGGGGATCCAGAACATGTTGGCATTGGCCTTGGACCAGGTTGAGGCGCCAAAGGTGCCGCCCGACTTGAGGATTCTCATGCAGTCTGCGGGCTTGTAAGCACATGTACTCCGTAGTCCCCATGCTGTCCATCATTCAACCTGGTCGAGTTTACCTTTTACAACTGCATCTGGATCTGGCGTAATGTGAAGCGCCAGACCGAGAGCAACATGGCTAAACGTGTTGTCCGGAAGGCCTGTGTTCTACATGACAAACCCGTCAACCCCCCGAGCATCAGGTAAACAAGACATCATGACGTGTACTCACCATGGCATCAAGCACAGTCGCCTCGACATTCACCCACTTCTCGCCCACAATCCTCTTCTTCACCAGATCCACCATGGCCGCCGAGCTGTCAGCGCATGTAAACGAGCTGCGCTGCACAACTTGATCTGACAGCACAGCCTGCACCTCCTGCGTCACCACGCCCGATCCACACGCGCTGTCCAAGAGAACCACCGGCTCCGTCACCTCACCATGGAAGCCCATTTGCCTGACGAGAGGCTCGGCAATGACCCTCATGATGCCGCGCGAGAACCGGGTAAAGTCCTTTTCAAACGAAGTCTGCTCCTTGGCAACGGTGTGGAAGTGTTCCGACATGGTCTTGGCCATGGTCTCAACGTCGTTGATGGCAGCCATTTTGGAATGTCGAGTGATGAATGAGGAAGCAATAGAGGCAAGTCGTAAAGTCATTCACACAAAATAATTTGATCAAGTTTGCGTCTGGTCTCTACTGTACTATATTCCAACGTCTTATTTGAGTTTACAAGCGGCCGTCTTTTATGTACATTTGTGCAAGTATCCGATAAGTCCCCGTGCGTCACCAACAAGCGCAAAGTCGCCGCGATGTTTGCGCTTGTACCTCGTAATACACGTACACATGCATCATACATCACAGAGCATCAAATTGGGAAAGCAACGAGGGGTTTTTTTATTTGACATGTATCGACTTGTGCAATGGAATGGCAGCATGTATGACTCAATTATCCCCCTATGCAAATCGCGAGCTAAATGTCTCTGCACTCATTCGTCCATCAAGGTGCGAACCCAAAGACCGGCCAAGGTAAGAGAGAAAAAAAGAAACCAATGCAGCCATCTAAATTCATCAAGTCTCAAAGTCCTTGCTGCCTCCCTCTTTTTTTCTTCTTCTTCTATTTTCCTAGTAAAATAATTCAACTCTTCTCTGTTGGTTGGTGAGACTCTGGGTGTCCAGCCTACGGGAGACCTGGCGGACATGATCCAAAGCCTCAAATAACCCCCCCTTTTGTAAAAAGAACAAATGCCCAATGAAAAGATACTGTGCTCTCAGCCGTCTTCTATCATTCTGGAGGAAGCTCGTATAATAAGCTTCCAAGACGGCGTCGCTTCAAAGGTGCTGGCGTGCTCCGGGGGGTTGTAAAAAACGTGGATGATTTCGGCCGATTTTATGCGGACGGTTTTCTGTGGGATCGGAGCCGAAAGTGGGGGGGGGGCCGGGAAGACGGACATGTCCGGCGAGGAACGTATCATGGCATCGGAAAGATTCGATGCTTTGGTCATCGTATGTATCGTACAAGCATATGATTTATATGCGGGTATATCGTGTATCGTCATTGTAAATCGTACATCAGAGCATTGTGCTTTGATTCAGGGTAAATAGAAGGAGACCGTCCTCCTTGGAACAAAAGAAAGTTGTTCAATCAATAAATGAGTGAAATGGCCAGATCCAGCTGGCCCGCCTCAATCCGGCACTCGGGACTGCACCCTCACAACTCGTCCCCTCCTCAGAGAATAGGAGAAACCAAATAGTATACAAGAGCAAGAAAACCAAAAGCAAACCAAAAAAAAAATTCGCCGTCCAAACTCCCCTCTTATATACCCACAGACCTACGTCCGGTACCTGACCTTGCCTTACCCCCTCCTCGTCCTCACTCCACAAGCAAATCAGGCACCGCCAAACCAAAAGAGCACGCAAACCAACACCGTCAACAAGACACTCACATGAAAGAGAGAGAAAAGGTACCTGCAGCTTTCTCCTCCCCCTCCACGGCCGACTCAAACCATGCCACGTAACCCGCCCTCCCCGGCCCTTGATCCCAAATCGGGGTACCACAGGGCTTACGCTTAGCCCGTGTGCAAAGTCCCCATTAGGCTTCTCCCCTTGCTGCACGTCCGAGCCGAGTCCGAAAAGAAAAGAAAAAGTGACGAAACCTAGAAAACAAACAAATCGATAAAACCCAACTAGTCCGGCCAAAGAGAAGCCAGTTTTGAAAAAAAAAAGTGAGGCGGTCTGCAGTACGTGTACTATTCCGCACTCTATACAGCCCCCATCCCCATCAACTTGTGTCGATCCCACGACCCTCGCCTCACCGGAAAACGACAACACTGTGGTCCCGATGCAAAAACGACGCAGCAAAGGCTTCCACTTTTTTTTTTGCCTGCATCCTAGCATATCATTTGTTCCTTTTTCCGCACTTTCCGAAAGGTCCAATGGCGCGCTTACGCCGCCTTCCTCCTGCTTCTACTGGTCGTATTTCGCACCCCCCCCTGGCGTCGTGCGGTTGGCTGAAATTCCTCCCATCCCTTGGGCATGAATCCCATTTGACCAAACCCAAACAAAAAAGGCGAGGCGAGTCCATCATCCGACCATCCAAATAAAACCCAATCAAACGTCATCAAAAACCCCCATTTCTACACCGATCAAGGCAAAATAAACTTGTTTTCAAAAACCCGCGCTCTCCAATGTCTTTTGGCCCTCGCATAATACTACATAAAACCTACCTACCTAGTGTGCGCTTCTGCTTTATCCACGCTTTCTGCATATATATATATATGCCCTCATGTGTCTTGTTCGTGTTGTTCTTCTCTTATACAAATAATCGGAATCTTTAAGTTTAGACTGAATGAACCCTTGCCCAGTTGGCGCCCCATCACAAACCATAATTGCATGTGTCCTTTTTTTTGTCCCTTGTTTTCTTCTCCTCCTTCATCTTCGCTTCCCTCCCTTTTCGTATGTTTTGCTCTTCCTGCCCCTTTGGACATGACTTTGAACCAAGCAAAATGAATAAAGGCTGAAAACAGAAAACGAACAGTAAACAAGGGACAAAACTGATTACCATCTTCCATCCACCCCCCCCCCCCTTCCGCCGACGTAGCTACCATGAAAAACAAAATCAAGAGAGAAAATAGGAATTAGAAAATAGAGTCCACCGGAATCCGCTCACATCTCACATCTCACATAAACCTCATGCTCGCCGCTGGCACTACCCGCTCCACTAGCCCGGCCACCTCTCTCCGCAGCATCCTCAGCGTTCGTCGCACGTCGGCCAGGTCTGCGCCGCCGTTGTTGTGGCCCTGGCCCGGTCCTGGCAAGGCAGCCTCGCACCGTTGCAGGAGGTCGCTGATGGAAGGGCCAAGCGAGCCTCCCTTACCTGCGCCGCCACGTCGCCGTACTTCAGCCACCCAATCGCCAATCACGTAGACGATAATCTCGATGATGCGGTTGCGCACCATGCCGCTAAAGCCATAGTCTTGCGTATCAAACACGCTCTCCAGCACGCGGACAATCATGTCATGGGACACGCCTAGGGACAGGAATAGCTGCACCGGCCACGTAGGATCCGCGCCAATCGTCGTGTCTTGCTGGAAAGCGACGGCATACCGACACAGCTGCGGAAGAAGCGTCTGGATCGGGAACACGAAGCTGTCGAGCGACGTGTGGTGAGCAATGTTTTGAATCTTGCTCGTCACGGCTTCGTACGGCAAGGGGGGCATCTGCATGCCCGCCTCTACCGCCTCGTGTCTCGCCATGACGTCGTCGTGAGTCTGCTGGATCAAGTTATCCCACGTCGACGAAATGGTCGTGGGGTTGCGGTAGTTGGCCGTGTGGTAGATCAGCAGGCACAGATCGTAGTATCCTGCCTGATCGGCATAGTCGTTGAAGAGCTGCACAAAAGTGCTCGTTAGCATCCGGAAATGGAGAAAAATGACGATTGAATAATGAAAAGTGACAGGTTGCAAAAAGAAGGCGAAAAAAAAAAAGTTGGGCGAATTTTGGGAAAAAAGTTCATTGGGGTTTCTTACCTCTGACAGGCTAATGATCCTACCATTGAGAGCCTTTTCAATCTCCACCTTTCGATCCGCGTCAATTCTGTCGTCTGCCATCAAGCGACCCAGCAGGTCGTCCTGGATGTTGGCCACCTCCAGCAGGTCCGTCACCTCGTGGTTCAGTCTCTGCTGCTGTTGTCGGCTGATGCCGACCGTCGCCACGTTGGCATTGGCCTTTGCCAGGCTGAGAAGCCTCAGCCTATCCTTGATGCCGAGCGCAAAGTCGGAGCCGGCCAGCTCAGCTTGCACTTCGGCCGCGTCGAAGAAGCGGCTTCGATTGGTGTAGAAGCGGCACAGGAGGTCGGCATGCTCCACGTTGGTGCCCGCCAGCCGCTGCAAAAAGGTTATAACGTGCGGCGAGTCGATGCCCAGTATCCGCTCCGTCCACCCCTGCTCAATGTACCACTCGTACAGATCAAAGTGGAACACTTCGTCATCCGACCCGTTGACCACCTCGTATGCCTCATTTCTCTTCGTTGCGATGAGCGTTGGCCGCCCGTCAACCATGAGCGGCTCGAGGCTCGAGGCAGCGTCCAGGTGTCGGAGTATCTCGTGTATCAGGTCGTAGACTTTCCTCCTCTCGCCAAAGGCGCTGATGCGAGGATCGCCCGCGGGCCTGCCATCATTGATCCACATCAAGGCAGTGTTGCCTCTGTCTTGCTCCCGGGCGACGTAGAGACAGAGCTGGATGGCGCCGGCGTAATACTTCATATCAATGTACTGCCCAATGGCAGTTTGCAAATTGCCATACGTCAGGCTGCGCGCTACTTTCTGGAAGAGGGATAAGCTCTCGTTGAGCAAGATCCTGGACTGGTTGGTGTTGAGGGGCTGCTCAGAGGCTCTCTTGAGCGACTCCTGAGCCTTGAAGATGACCACATCATCTGGGCTGCAGAAGCTACCGCACCTCCGCCTCAGGGCGTCCGCGACGGTCTCGACATTGGAGCCACTTTCAATGTTGCGGTTAACGATGGCCTTGACAAGTAGCTTGGCGAGATCTTTGCCATCCGCCTGTGAAAAGAGCTTCTCATATGTCAAATCCTTGAGCTGCTGCCGAGAAGAATCATCCAGTCTAGCATAAATGTCTGACACACGCTCGTCAAACAGCATGAGAACAAATGAGATGCCTTCTGAGATGCTCTCCATGAGCCTTTGCAGAGCATGCAGCGCCTGGTGCTCTGCCTGCAGTGCCACCTCTTCCTGTCTGCTGGAAACTCTCTGCAAGTCAGAAGGGCCAGACATCCCCTGAATGAGGCCCTTGTTGGACTCGATGAATCTCCTTAGGCGTTCGAGGTTCTCTTGGATGGCGATGAGCTTGGGCGGAGGGATCGACGAGGACACGGAAATCGTTCCGTTGGGGGCAACACTCGACTTAATGACGGTAGCCTTCCAAAGCTTCCTAATCAATCTCGACAAGTACAGCGCCAATGCATCATGCCGGGACGATAGCTTGACTGAATCGGTTGTGAGCGATGACGAGTCTGTTTCCACAATGGTGGGCTGACCACCAAAGTCGACAAACAGGGCTCTCGCCCGATCCTCCGTTACCTGGTCAATTGCCTTGACGGAGCCTGGTCTGGAGTCGCCTCCATGGCCACAAGCCACGGCCAACGCCGTCGAGACCGTCTCCACACGGCCATAGAGGAAAATGAGACGGCGGCACATGAGATCCAGTGCCTCGTCTCCGGGGGCATCTCGAATGGCGGCCGCAAAAGTATCCACTAGCCTCCGCCGCCGGATGACGTGAATGCCAGTGTTGGTAAGAACAGCAAACTCGCTCGGTGCCTCGTCGAATTGAACAGCCAGTTCATTGCCAAATCCTATTGGCTGGCTGGCAGCGGCAAAGGGCTTCGTGATTAGGCCGACAGCCTCGGCTCGGCTGCCAATATCGATCCAGCTCGCTTGCTCAAAGTATCGCAGGGGTGTCGTAGGTGAAGTTCGTTTTATTCTTCCAGTCTCGGGACCAGCCACAAACAAAGAGTCAGAATTCGGGTCGTCCTTGTTGCTTACAAAGTCCAAGAAGAATCCAGGTGGGAAGCGGGCGCCTTGCCTGCTGGAGATCAACATTGTCGAATCGAGATCCACCACAGCCTCTCCTGAAGGTTGTCCGTTCAAGCCAAACTGACTTGTTGATCGCCGAGCAAGTGCTGAAGGGGGGAATTTGATAAACTGAACCTGCATGCTCTGGGGAGCCAGGTTTGATTGAGATCCGTACAGATAGGAAGATGCGTTGGTTGCGCTAAAGAAGAGACGACAGCCGGTGTCTGTCAGCGCCATGAGGTGCAGTTTCGATGCCTCCTGCTTAGAGATGGGACTGATGGAAACAAGGTTGGTTCGATCGGTCAAGAGCTTGGACTGTGTAATCATGTGCGCAATATCTCGGAGGCAGTGGAGCTTGGTCTTTTCAATCACCTTGTTTAGCCGTTCGGGAGACTCCATGTGATAGGTTCGAATAGTCGACGTGCTTGACAGAGTGTAAACCAGCTTCCTCGTGTCGTCAATGACAATGTCGACCAGATGCTCGGGATCCCGTTGAGACCAGAAGCCAGTCTGCATGCTGACAACAGAGGACCAGCCAGGGTTCGAATGGTTGATCTTACCACACCGATTCGAAAACCACTTTTCCTCTGATTGGTAGTAGAGCTCGTTGATGTCGACATCGCTGCATCCGCCATAGAAGATGCGGCCATCCGCGGAGCCGCTAATCACACGGATGTCGTTGCCGCGAGTGGGCAGGACCATCTTGGTCTGATACAGCGTAACCGTCTTGGTCCCGGCAGAGGTGTCTGCCGCAGAGAGACCGAGCAGGATAATCTCGGACGAGGTCGCCACGACCAGGATATGTGTGATTGTGCCGACAAAGATGCCCGGCTTCGGGGGGACGAGGGCCACGGCGTGGATTGTGTGTGGCTGGTCCTCAAAGCCAATAAGCTCGGGGTCGGAGTGGGTGTAGTCCCAGAGGAAGAGCGAGTTGTCAATCACCACCCAGGCGTGGTTGATCTCAGCAAAGAGGCCCATGAGGGTTTGCAGCTGGCCAGAGTTGTAATGATCAAAGACCTGGTTCGGGATCGGGTACATGTTGGTCTTCTGGAACGGAGCCCAGGCGGAGTCGGAGCCTGGCAGCTCATAGTCGGACGATGCCCCCTCTGGACGCGTTTGCTAGTCAGCCTCGTCTCTCGCGTCATCTCGTGAGCACGTCAAACTTACGTCTACAGTAGGAATCCAGGTCGGGGAAGCTCTCGTCGAGCTGCAAGAAGGCGTTGATGGCCTTTGCGGCCTTGAGGACGGGCGGGACGTTTTCGACGCGTGGGGGCGGCAATGGAGTCAGCGAAGCCAGCCCTCCTCCCTGTGTGCTTGCCGCCGCCGTCACCGCCGTCGTGCTCGTCGAGACGGCGCCCTGGGCGGCTGTTGTGGCGGCGGCAGACGTCTGGGCATTCTGGCCCTCGGACGGGAACAGCGTGCGGCGGACGGGGTCGTGGGTTGTGTTCTGGTAGCGCGCGACAATGGCTGGCGTGTTGACAAAGGCGCCCGGCACGGGGCGCAGCGGCGTGACTGGAGGAAACGACATGGCGGGCAGCGGATGGGATCGTGATCGTGCCGTGGCAGAAACGGCTTCACCTTCACCTTGCCCTTGACCTTGACCACAGCAACGCGCCCGTCAGACCATCAAGGACGAGCTGCACGTGCCGTTGCGAGAGGCGCAATCCGAAGCTGCGCGTCCAAATCCGGAGCTCGTCGCCGCGATCGCTAATTGGGTGGCGGCGGGAGATGCGGGAGGCAGAGGATGGCGATGGCGGCCAGAGCAAAAAGATGAATCAACTTGTTTGATTATTTTGTAGCACTGGGAGGTTGGTACAGCTCTGCATTTTTCGTCCCTGGGCGTGGAAGTGCGCTAGGCCGCATCAGGGCTTGTCTTGGCGCTGTGACCGAACGCCTTGGATGCCTTACATAATGCAGCAAGCAGCCAGCGTTCGCGGGTACGAATGTAAACAATCACGAGAGTACACTTTGATTGGAGCCTTTTCCATGTTGACGTCTTCCTTTTCTTTCTGGTAATTGTTGGAATATGTAATCTCTCCATGGATGCCCATATCGACCAATGTGAGGCCACCGATTGAGAGCCGTGATGCGCTTCATCCGCCCCCCTGCATGCCCATTGAATAAGCCCAACACTGGGCGATTCACTTTCCGTTCATTGGCCCAGTCCTTGTTGTTATTCATCTTGTTATGTATGTATACCAGCTGTTCCATAGATGTTCACTTTGACATTGTGTCGAATTCAGCCATAATATAGGCAATTCAAGTCTGTTTATAAGCATCACTTTGACGCCCGTCTCTAATACCTATTCAGGCTTCACGTGCCTCATTGATACAATACTAGGGCTAACCATAGAGTTCCATTGCATACATGGTTACTTGGTACCTCTAGTAGTTTCTTTTTTCTTTAGCCTCACAAAATTCAACCATCTTACATAGTGTAGCCGAGAACCCATGGTACAATACGTAGTATCGACGTTCCATCCAAATCGTGTAATCGCCTCAACCATGATTCTCACGGCCGCTCCAACGCCAAAAGCCTGTTATATCCTTTTCCGCTTTTTTTTCGTACCGTTCCAACATGTAGCAACAAGGCTTTGAGCCGGTTACTGCTTCTTTGCCTCGCGGGCCTGCTTCCGAAGAGCACGGCGGCGAATGTCAATGTGCATCTTCTTGTTGTACCAGATCGTGATGGGGCTGTTGACGCCAGCCACATTCTCAATCACCCACAGCATGAAAGCATGGCTCCACCATGGAGTGTAGGTGTTGGGTGCGGTCTGGTAGCCGCCAAGTCCAATTTTGCTCAGTGTAGACTTGACGAAGCCACGAGGGTTGGGCACGAGCAAGCTGGTGCGGCGGACCTTGCTCATGGCGGTGGTGACAAGGTGGCTGAGGACCAGGTACACATCGACGTTGTCATCAGAAAGTTCAGACGACAGAGCGTTGCTCCACTGCTGGAGGAAAGCCTTGCTGCCGGAGTAGGTGGCCAGGTAAGGCGTGGGAGTCCAACCACCGAAGGAGCCCATGGTCAAGATCAAGCCACGCTTGCGCTTCTGAAGAATGGGGGCCACAATCTGTGTAGTCTTCAAGGTTCCAAGGCAGTTGATGGTGACAATGTTTTGCAATTCCTCCTTGGGCGTCTCCAAGAAGGAAACGGGAATGCTGTGGCTCTGGCCGACGTTGTTGATCAGGATACCAACGTCCAGATCCTGCACAAGCTCTCGTAGTCTCTCGTAGTCCGCATCGTTGTCCTGGGCAAAGTCCATTGCCAGCGTCTTGACCTGCAGACCCTTGCCGGCGAACTTTTGTTCAAGGTGCTTGGCCAGAGTATCGAGCTTCGACTGGGTTCGGGAAACGAGCACGAGATTGAAGCCTTTGGCAGCGATCTGCGTGGCATACTCCTTGCCTAGGCCATCCGAGGCACCGGTAATGACAGCCCAGGTGCCAGGTTTGCCATATTTACGGAGCTGTTGTGTGATGTCAGCGACAGAAGAAGAAAAAACAATGCAAGCTGCAGACGCGAGGAGGGGCTCTCTTACATTGGTGCCAGGGAGCAGAAACGAGCTGAGGACCAGCTGAAGGTAGCTGAAGAACTTGGAGCCCAGGTAAAGGGCACCAATTCCAGCCAAAGACCACTGTACGGGCTGAGGCACGTTGTCTAGGAAGCTCGTAATCGACTCCATGATGGCAGCGTTCCGCGTTGAAAGGTTGAAGATGGGCCAAGGGAGAAGATTTTGGTGGGAGCTCGACTTGGTGATTACAGGCTGTTGGGAAGCCACTTGGCCAATCATGAAAGTTACGGGAGCTCCAGGTTAGCCATTCGCGGCCTAGCCAAAGGTAAAAGACATGTCTCGAATGCCCAACAGCGCTGCGGTACATACGATAATTGACATATGAAATTGGTGATATTTTGATAATTACAAATGCATAGTAGTAGTTTGATAAATTATTTGCAAGTATTTTACGGATATCTAAACTGTGCGATCTGCGATGAATCTATTTCTGTAGCTTGGGTACTAGACATGTACTGGGCCGGCGGCCACGGACATGTCCCGGTACCTGACAACTAAAAGAAACCCAATCTCCGTCCCTCTAGCTCATCACAGCTCTACCTCCCTTTCACACCTCCCAAGTATCCAGCCCAGACACTTGCCATTGCACCAAACACCTCAGCCATGGACTTTATCAAGTCAATTCTGCCGCCAGCCAAGGGCATTCTGCCCTACTACATGCTCATCGTACGTATCGAGCCCCGATCAACATCTGGAACCCCGCCCAACCGCTAACAAATCCGTCTGCCCACCAGCTCTCCGTCGTGTCGATTGGCAACTCCCTCCAGGCCTACGCGACTCTGCACTTCTCACGCCGCGTCTACAACGGCCGCTTCATCCGAAACCCCAAGCTGCCGCCTGCATCCGCCAGTTTCAACCCCGAGGACTCGCCCAACAAGCTGGTCCACGCCCAAAACGACCCCAAGGCCGTGGACCAGCTGACGCCCCTCGCCGGTCGGCTGTTTGGAACGTGGACGCTCATCACTTGCATTGTGCGGTGCTACGCGGCGTACCACTTGCACATTGGCCCCGTGTACAACATTGCCATCTGGACGTACGTCGTGGCGCTGGGCCACTTTGCCAGCGAGTTGTTTGTCTTCAAGAGCATGACCTTTGGCCTTCCCCAGGCGTTTCCCTTTACGCTGGCTACGGCGGCACTCATCTGGATGCCCACGGTCAGAAGCCACTACGTCGAATTCGAGTAGGGCGTGCCATGTGCTACTATATAAACAGCGGTGGAAAAAAAAATGTAGGAATAGTATCCAGACTAAATAAAGAATCCAAAAACTGTTTATAATCATCTATTTGAAAGCAGAGCTGCTTAGCTCAGTTTATTCCTGTACAGCTGCCCATCACATGCTCGGAGACGAGTCGTTGCCTGCTCTGGAGTAATATCTCGCTGTGGCTCCGCCATGAGCTCGAATCCAACGAGGAACTTTTTGACGGTGGCAGACCGCAGCAGAGGAGGGTAAAAGTGCATGTGGAAGTAGGCATTCTCAATTTCCTCTGGCGTTCCATCCAACGGAGCCTGGTGGATGCCCGAGCTGTACGGGAAGTGAGTTTCGAAGAGATTATCATATCTCCGGGTGACCTCCTGGATGGCCTCTGCAAGCTGCAGCCGCTCATCCGCTGTGAAATCGACGAGGGCGCGGATATGGCGCTTGGGGAGGATGAGGACTTCGAACGGCCAGACAGCCCACCACGGGCATACAACGACAAAGGAGGCGTTTTGCCACAACACACGCTCCTCCTTTTCCAGTTCCAGCTTGATGTAGTCTGCCAGCAGATGCCTTCCGTGCTTCTGGCGGTATTTGGTCATTTGAGTCAGCTCTTTGCCCGGCTCTTCAGGCATCGTAGACGTTGTCCAGGCCTGGCAGTGAGGATGCGGGTTGGAGCAGCCCATGACTGCGCCCTTGTTCTCAAAGATTTGCATGTAGCGGTAGTTGTCCTTGGGAATGGGGGCGTCTTCCCTGGAAATGGAAAGCTGGAGCTTTGCCGCCACTTCTGAGAGCGGATTTGACGGGGATAGATGATTGGCGTAGAGCCGGGTCCAGTGATCAATCGTTGGCAGGATGTCTTGGGCCGGCATATCAGCAAGAGTGGTATTGTGCTTTGGTGAGAACGTCAGGACATAGCACACTCCCTTGACTCCCTGGGCGCGCAGCAGAAGCGATTCCAAGTCTGTAGTGATTGATTAGCACGGGCCTATGCTCACTCAACATGGGGGGGGGGACATACCGTCTGAGGACTGGGAGACCTCATAGTCGGGCTGCTGCTCTTTGACAGCGCTGTAGTCATTCACAAAGGCAAATGTCTTGTCATAGCTGGGGTTCTTGTCGCCAGCAGCGCGAGGATTGCCAGGACAGAGATAGCACTTTGTAAGTTGTTAGATGGGTACATGTGATGTGTGATGGCTGCAGCGTCTTAAAACCGCATGATGGCTGAGCACTCACCTTGGGGTCATACTCGGGCAGAGTCGTTACGGACGCACTCTCTTGCTGGCCCCTGTAAAACAAAGTAAATTTAGCGTAAAAGGTCATGTAATCAACCTTGACCCTTCACTTACTGCCACGGGCGCTTTGTCCGGTGAGGAGAGACGAGCAGCCAGCTGTCTGTTAGTGGGTTGTACCTCCGGTGGGAGATGTCGTCAAGAATGGTGTCGGGCATGACGGCGACTGTGATTACTGGTGCTCTAGCGAGAAACGAACCGACGGGAAGAATCTGCGAGTAAAGATCCGGGAGAATAAATTACACGAAAGGGAAGGGATAGGCTGTGTCCATGGACTGGACTGTATATTGAATCTCGGAGAATAAAGCTGAGGCTAGGCCGGAGGATCTCGAGGTGAGGGTCCCATCAAGGACCAAAATTCGGGCTAATACGTCAATTAGCAGTTCGGACCATGGCGATGCGGGTCGAGAGTATAAGCGCGCCAACAGAAGGGCCAAGCATTAATCGTGTAGCATTCCGTCTAATGACTTGGTGATGCACGGTTTAAAAGGAACTATTGCTGGGCACCATGCGTTGCATCATGGCCTTGCACGGGGGACATTATGACGCATCATGGCAGGTCAGGATGCGTCATTTAGCACTGCATCATCACATGGATCAAAAAGGCTTTCACATGCTTGGATTTGTTGGGTGAGCATGTTCAGATATGTAACTTCCATGGTACTGGGTAACAGGTACCTGTACCATAGACCAGTAATACAGCACAGCACAGCACAGCACGAAATAGACAGTGCATGCATGGTGCTACAGCGACACGGCAAGCTGCAAACTTTGAGGTGGGCCAACTGAAGCAGCAGCAGGTTCAAGCACTCCTCATGAGGTGCAGCATTGGATTGAATTGAGCTGGAGAGAATTCTAGCAGGCATTTATAGTAAAAGTACTGCATACGAGCAAGTGCAGAATTCATAATGAGAAAACGCAGGTGCTGATGCAGAACAACAAGTACTCTCTACATCTGTCCATGAGCAGACTCGTCCGCCAAAAACAGCAGAGCAGAGGCGATTACGCATCAACGGGCATCATCACGTGATGGCTTCCCTCCGTCTGCATCGGGCCTAGAGCCGCCCTGCCTCCCAGGCTCCAGCGAATTCCATGGCCGAGCGCATTGCTGGCTCCACCGGATCGCGACATCCCAACATCATCTGGCCGCGGGTTGCTGGGCGGGATCTGACCTCGTTTCCATCGGCCACCATTGCAGCTCTGCCAAATCCATCAAACAAAGCGCCGCATCTACGTCTCCCGCGCGCGCGCTTTCCACAGACACTCTTTTTGCCTCGCCACCGCACCTGCAGCCCCCGTGCCGGCTGCCGCTGTTTTTCCGGCCTGCTCCACCAATCCCAGGGTGCGAAGCTTCGCGCCAAACCGCTGACGTGCTGCGACGCTCTGCAAGATGGGCGTGATTCGCAAGAAGACGGCGACGAGGGGAGGCGAGGGGGGTGTGAAATACGTATGCGACGTTTGTTCGTGTGACATTACGTCTACCGTGAGTGAAGCCGCACCCAATTGGCATCTCATGGCCAGTCCTCATCCCATGGCTTGGCTCCAGCTGCTGACATAACAATAAAGGTCCGTATCAGATGTGCCGACCCTGCATGTTCCGACTTTGACCTCTGCGTGCCTTGCTTCGGCAAGGGAGAATCCCGCAACGCCCACGATCCCGCCACACACTCGTTCCGCGTCATCGAGCAGAATTCGTTTCCCATCTTTGACCGCGAATGGGGAGCGGACGAGGAACTTTTGCTGCTCGAGGGCGCGGAGATATACGGACTCGGCTCGTGGGCGGATATCGCCGACCACATTGGCGGGTTCCGCGAAAAGGATGAAGTGCGCGACCACTACCTCAAGACGTTTGTCGATGCACCCACCTTTCCGCTGCCCAAGAGATGCAGTCCCCATGACTGCGAGCTTGCCAACGAAATCCCACGCGAAGAGTTTCAGTCCCGCAAGAAGCGGCGAATCGAAGAGCGGAGAGAGGCGTCTAAGAATGCGCCGGCCCTTCAGCCAAAGACGAAGCCGACGGCCAGTGTCCCCAGTTGTCACGAGATCCAGGGTTACATGCCTGGTCGTCTCGAGTTTGAGACGGAGTATGCCAACGAGGCTGAAGAGGCGGTGCAGCTCATGCAGTTCGACCCCGGCGATGGGTTGAATCCGAGGACGGGAGAGCTCGAGCCCGAGATGGAGCTCAAGCTGACTGTCATGGAAATCTACAACTGCCGTCTCACACAGCGAGTGGAGCGCAAAAAGGTGATTTTTGAGCACAATCTGCTCGACTACCGGGAAAACACCAAACAGGAAAAGAAAAAGACCAAGGAAGAAAAGGACCTGCTGCAGAGGGCGAAGCCCTTTGGGCGCATCATGAACCACAAAGATTTCGAAGACTTTACTCAGGGCTTGCAAGACGAACTCAATCTCAGGCAGGCCATTGCTCAACTCCAAGAATGGCGCAGTCTGCGGATAGGGGACCTCCGAAGCGGCGAAAAGTACGAAACAGAAAAGGCCAACCGGATACAGAAATCCATACCCATGGGGTCCATGGACAGGGAGCGGCTGGCATCCAGCCAGCGCTCAAAGGCCCAACCTCCCCCAGAGCCTCCAAGTGGTGCGGCGCTTCTCATCGCCCCTGATTTGCCAATACGCTCGGCACAGGCCAATGGAGAAACGAATGGGGAGGACGTCAAGCCCTTGACCAACGGCCACACGAATGGAGTCAACGGCATCAACGGCATCAACGGGGTCAATGGCCATAGCCCAAGCAAGCAGAAATATGTCCCACAGCCCATTTCTGGCGTGCAGCCCCTGCAACTGACGCAAGAGAATGCCCCCGACCTGCATCTCCTCACGCCAGAAGAGGCGAAGCTGTGCGAGGTGGTTCGGCTGCAGCCCAAGCCATACCTGATGATCAAGGAGCAAATCCTCAAGGAAGCCATCAAGGGCAATGGAACGCTTAAGAAGAAGCAAGCCAAGGAGATTTGCCGACTAGATTCACAAAAGGGAGCCAGACTATTTGACTTTTTCAGCAACGCAGGGTGGGTGGGCAAGGCATGAGGGCATTGGGGAATATCCGGGGCGTACAAAGTTTGTTTGTTTCCTTGCGAGTCTGGCGACTGGGACAATTGCTTGATTTCATTTTTGGCTTTTCACAATGATGTATGATGGAGGACACCAATCACTTTTTGGAGTGGGCTTTGGTGTGTTTGTTATGCTCGTACATATTTGTATAAGACAACGGAGTAGAAGGGGTACGCGCAACGAAATACCCTTGAATCAATGATATTCTTTTTTTTTCATTTTATTTCACTTCATATCCTACCAATAGAAGTGATGCGAGTCCATCAAAGCGCATCGAAACAACGCAAACTTGACTCTGAGAATGGCAAGACCAATCCGTCAACCTGGCGAGCTTTCATTGGACGCACGGCCCCCACTGCCAGCAGATGCAAGCTAGCCTCAGATGGTTCCTTCCGAATAACTGCCTAACGGCTTATAAGGTTGTACTTGCTCAGGCACACACACACACCCCCGGCACTTCACCAATAGAACGTCTCTCCTTCTCTTCACTCTCTTCTCCGCGTCGCTCGCTGTCTTTATCCTCAACAAACCTCTCGTTTTGACACTAGAGAGCGTCAGTCTATGATATAAGCACAAGTCTATGCGCGCACCTCGTCTTGATTCAGCAAACAAGAGGGTTTTTTTTTTCCTGCGAGAAGCATGTCGAACTTTACGGTAGCGTCCATCAAGAGAGTGTCTGCGAAGACGCTCTCTGAGAAGATGCTGGCAGAGCAGGAGCAGGCAGAACCTAGTTTTGCCGTGGTCGATGTTCGAGATTTCGGTATGTCGTGATTTGAGCTTCTTTTTTTTTTATTTCATCTTCCCTTTTCATGTCTGATTGGTGACGGGTTGATAAAGTGCTTCGGCATATGAAAGTAAGGATTTTGATGTAGACGACTAACGCCCAAACAGACCACGTCGGCGGCCACATCAAGGGCTCAACACACATCCCCTGCAAACACATTGACGCCCTCATGCCCACCCTCGTCCGCAAAGTCAAGGACAAGAAGACGGTCGTCTTCCACTGCGCGCTGAGCCAGCAGCGCGGCCCCTTTGCGGCGCTCAAGTACCTGCGCGAGAGGGACGACCATCTGGCGGCGCTGGGCGAGGCACCGCCGGCGGAGCAGGAGGTGTATCTGCTGGAGCGCGGGTTTACGGGGTGGCAGGAGGATTACGGCGAGGACGAGAGGCTGACGGAGGGTTTTCGACGGGATGATTGGAGGTGGAGTGGGGGGATGAGGGTTTTGTG
>MDJU01000166.1:0-57540 GCA_001721665.1 Trichoderma pleuroti
TGTAGCGTCGCCCTAGTGGCCCTAAACGGCTCCGGGGCGCCTAATCCCAGTCCGGCCTTGCCTGGCACTTTCGCAGACCGGGTCCAGCCCCCACGAGTCCCCGGGAGCCACTGAAAGGCCAGCAGCTCGTTCGTCCAGGCCCCCCTGCAGCGCAAGTTCGACCGACTCGACGGGGCACGTGCCAGCGCCGCAACGGCTTTCTGGATTCAATATTTCGAATCAATCCATTCATCGCAAATGCCATCAACGATGGCAACAGTTGCCGTCTGGGCTGTTGGAGTCCGAAATCCATTGCGCTTTTCGTGAGCGGCGAGTGGTGCCAGCTACATCTAGACGGCATCCTCGTGCCTAAAATGTGCGGCTCAAGGTGATGCTCGCACTCAACCACGCACGACATGAGTGAGGCTCCTTGTTTGGTCTCAAACAAGGAGCCTCCCGTTACAGAACACAACCTTACCGTACCAATCACACAAAGGTAGTAGTACCAGTCAGTAGTAAGAAGCAGGGACAAGTCATGGCCTTGTTTTTTTCTTTTTTCTTTTTTCCTTCGTCTCATGCGCAGTCGCCCTTCCATGGCCTCCCATTGGCTGCCTATGTTCCCGGTTGCCCAACAGCTGAGCCTCTGTGGACGGCTGCATCCTTCGGAGGACGTTCGGATCGAGACAAAACTTCCGCATTTCCCCGTGTGGCATCGCATAACTCTTGCGTGAGGAAACAGACCCCAAGGAGACAACAGGCAGCTTCCGGCACGATTCCTGCCTGCTTGCCGTGCCTTGGGTCACATTGACCTGTTCAGGAAGTGTATTGGTCAGCTGGCGCAGAGTCCCGTCATCCATGATTCTCTCCGCTAGTCCATTACTTGGCTCTGCGAAATAGATGAGTATTGATGAGCCAGTTGGATGGTCTGCTAGCCAACAACAATACATCATTGGATGGTAATCTTCCAGTGTTCTAGAATGCGGCAAGTGAGACGAGCACTGTGTCGTGGCAAAAGGACCATGCATGATTCGTCTTTACCGCCTTTTTGATGATTACCAAGTCATTGATACTAGTACTACTTCATGAATACATGCAGTTGCTGACAAGTCCAACTTGCTGGAAGCTGTCTTCCCTCTAGAGGCAAAGACTCGTGTCAAAAGACCACTCGTTTCGGACAGCTCGGACGTTAAGATGGCCAACTGACACAATGATTGCTCGAGATAATGAACAGTAAAGGTTCATCCCGGGGATATGAATGAACAGGGCGAGGAATAGACGATAACTCATGTCTTGTATCGTATATCAGCATGTAATTGGTGCATTTTCTGGGGAAATACTATTAGCCAGTACCCCAAGTCTGTTGACCAGCATCACTTGTCTCAATTACAACGCCACATATAGAAGGTAGGTAGTGACTAATAATGCTAGAGAGTAGAGGAATATATCCACAGCAGCAGATGCAAGAAAAATAGAGCGATAATAGCAGACAATAGAATAAGTATTGACAATGGCTAGAGGGAGTGACGGTAATAGATACGCGTACCTTACTCGAGGAGCCGGGCATCGACTACTAGGTACTCTCTTCTAGATAAGTATGTATAAAAGGATAGGTTCCCTTCGCATCCTGTTCTGACACTTGAACTTTACGCAATCGTTGGGCTGGTGGATAGCATCTCCCATTTTTGACAACATACATGCATGTATCTAGCTCATCATTCTTTTAAGCTAATAACCAAGTGCGTAACCAGAAACGAACGTCACGATACAAAAGCCAGCAAGACACCAACAGGCAAGCTCGTATATATTATGAATGCATTTTGGAATCTTCAACCCAAGGTAGATCGTCGTAGGTCTTTTTTCCAGTAACAATTTCGATCAACATCTTCCTAATCCACTCTTCATCGCTTCTAAAAGCCCATTTCTTCATTTCCGCTACAGCACTCTCAATCTCTACAACTTCCTCGTCTGAAAGCGGTTGCTCATCTGGTGGAAGCTCCATATAATCTCCATCATAACTCATATCGAAAAGGCCGTTTGAGATCAAACTAGAAAGGGTTTCGATAACATTTGTTGGCAGTCGACTTGAGCGATTCTCGCGGATAGCAATGCGAACCAGGGCAGCAACATGCAACCGACAGAGGCACAGTCTGGATAAAACTCGGTATTGGTGGGTTCTTCTGGGAGCCGTCCTTGGCGGAGGGTGACACGATTTCCTCGCGCGTAATCCCTGTCCAGGACAAGGGCGTGAAGACGAGTCTGCGTCGTAGTGGGCCTTCTGTGCAAGTAGATTCATCGATAAGGAAGCGGACTACATAACGAGACATCTCGCACGGGTATGCTAGACGTAAGATGCTCTCCGTTGCGGGTGATAGTCCTACGTCGATAGCCAGGTCGCAGACTGCTTGTAGCTGGTCGTCTGGGACCAGACAAAATAGGCTCTGTCGACATGTGAGTCGGATGTGTGTTTGGCATTTGGCAGGCCAGAGGTATTGACCTACTCCGTTCTACGCAAGAGGGTAGCCTAACCGGATCCAAAGGCTAGTCTCCCACTCGACAAGAAGAATCCGAGACGCTTCGAGGCGCTCCAAGAGTGCGGCTGCTCGATCTCTGAGGCTACTCATGTTTCCATTGGGAGAGAAAAAGGGATTGAACATGAAGGCTTGGGCCCTCGTCTCACGAAATTCCAACCGGGAGCTTATATTTCTCGCGTCAAAGATCAATATAAAGGTAGCCAAACTTAATCTGGTGGCACAACCTATTCACTGTTTAACTTTAGGCTCTACACAAGGTACTACTCTACTTGATAAGGACAGGTACATGATCTGGTGGCTAACTCATTGTGTCATCTCCTTTTCCCCATGTAACTTTTGTTGCGTTTACATGTGATGAATCTCTTGATGGGAGATGCTCCCGAAGTTGGCTATTCAGCAACCCAGCGACTGCGTGAAATTTGTGCATTGGAACTGGCAAGCCGTTTATTTGCTACTACGGGCAAGCATTTTCCCAAGTCGTAAATATGTACTCAGCGCTTCAAGTATCTGCTATTATAGCATGTAGGGTAGCTATATTTTCTCTGGCATTCACTACTCCGTACTATATCTACATTTCTCCAGTAACTGCTACTATAGTTGTATACATTTATTATTCACTACTATATTTGCATTCTCCCAATACCTAATATTACTTGCAACACGGGATGCTAAAAGCAAAATCGGCGTTCCCTTGAGTTAGTAGAAGCCGATGCTGCGCAAGGGGTACCTAAATATATCCGCGTAACAAAGGGTCAGACAATCGCCGAATCAGATGTGTAATCAAGCAGATGTAAATGCAGACTAGGTCACAGGAGAGAGAAGCTTAAAAAAAGATGGATAATAATGGAATAACCAATGGGGATAAGGAAGTGTTTGGAAATCGGTAAGTGGGAAGCTGAAGCAACAGAGGCACATGGATGCTTACTAAGGCAGCTTATTAGGAGGAAACCTCGATCTTACTGGACTCACCAAATTTGGAAAAGCGAGGGATCGTGCGCATGAGCTTCGCATTCTTAGTCAAAGCTTTGCGTCCCTGCTTATCCAAATTCCGCCTTGGGCACTTGGACCATTGTCATATTTGTACGAGTACATGTAAGCAACCCGAGCAGCTTTGTCCCAATCGGTCCAGATGAAGCGCTCCGTGTTTCCATTTGACAAGATTTGAGAGACGATGGGACATTCTACGGAGTACGGAGTACATGTGCTCCGTATCCATACAGGTAGCCAGAGCATCCCAAATCCGATATCCCAACATGTACTCGGGATCTATTACATACAGTACCTAAGTAGTAGCGATAGTAGTTGCAGCGTTGTTTCTTCACGTCGACGCTTCAACAACACCACGCATGGTACTGTACGGAGTGCCACAGCCGCGCGGGCTCGGTAGTAGTGAGACCCCAGTTAATAATCGGCATGTCTAAAATTAGAAGCCCTCATGGAATGGATGGTTCGCCTCACAGCCCAGCCCAGTCGAGTTATCGGGCAGCACAGCTCCGACTTTAGCGCATCAAACTATCCAGAGCTAGCCGTTGGGCTGTGTCATGATTGCCAAGCGACGACGGATTCCACTACCCCGTACGAGTAAGAAGGAAAGAAACAGGCCAACAGGCCAAGGCAAGAAAACGAATGAGCTGCTCGGGGGGATCGTTGCTTTGACGTCGGCCACGTTTGCCAGGAAGGCTTTTTTTACCCCCTGGGCCTGCAGAATTAGACGCAGCTCGACAAAGAGCCGCGCTGGGGGGTCGAGGCTACTGTCGGATGCCATTTTCCGTGCACAGTCAGAACTAGGCAAAAATGCTTGTCGGTGCGATTAGCGCCAGGAACCACACACACTCAGCTGCTGTCGTCAGCAGCTCCAGAAAAAAAAAGAGAGGAAAAAAGCCATGCAAACCAAAAAAACACGAGTCGTACGCGTATCACTGTGGTTGTTCTGTTTGTCTATACGGACTACCACCTACCTTGCATCGTCGCACAGCTTGAAAAGTCGGTCACTTGAAGATGCAAAGCCACTTGCTGTATGATCTGTGTAAGTACTCGGGAATGGATTGACATTGATCAATTCCCATGGACGTTTCCCAAAGAGGGGACTCCAGCCACCCGCAACGGCGCCTCAAGCTATGACGCGGGGCTGGGTCCATCAATCCATGGATGTCTTCAATCCTCCAGCACCTCCAGCGGGGCGCCGGTTACAAGTATCCATTGATAGTAGTAGTGCTACTAGGTACTAGGTATTACTAAGACGTGCTGCAATCATGTTGATCGGGTACTGTATGTACATGTATCTATCTCAACCCCCTGGAGGCCGCCGCCACAACCCAGCAGATAGCAAGTCTGGGGCACATGTTTCCTTTGGCCGTGCTCGCTCGTCGTGCCTGTAAGAAGCACAAGCACAGACAGACAGGCACAAGCTCAATTTCAAGTTAGCCCCGAGATGACCAAGGCAGCGTGGGCGGTTGAGCCAAAATAGCACGGCTCAGTTTCTTTCCAGTTGGCGTAAAACATGTATGTCTGGTGCTTACGGGCAATTTATCATGGGGTATCTATTTGTATCACGACAGGGAAGCCCAGCAGTAGTTCCGCGCCTTAGCACGCCAGATAGCACGAGCGCTATCTGCCTTCGTACACTGAGCCACATCCGAGGAACGGCTTTCGATAGGTGCTGGCTATTTATGGACCTGTGCGTGTGAGGATTGGTAACGCCACTTGGACAGTAACGTGCATCACGGTCGAGTCCACCCGGCTGCTCATCATGGTGATCACAGACAGCAAAACCATCAACATGCACTCCGTACTCGTACATGTGTACAGCCAAGTATAGTAGCACCGTAGTATTTGGTATTTGGCACCAACCTCGTGCCAGCGTCCCAAGATCCCCCCCTGCAAGACCCTGCTTAGCAGGGCTTACTCCAGCGAAAGAGGCCAGTAAAAGGGCCCATCTGCGTGGTTTTAACCCCATCTGCCAGGTTGAGGCCATCCAGCCGCCTCTGTCAGCACCGGCTGGATCGTCCCAGCTGCACCAGAATCTCGCACTGCCCGCCCAGGGGATCCACCCACCCTCGCACAGTGGTCAACCCGCCTCTGGGCTTTGTTCGACTGCGCCACCCACTCGCCGCATCTCGCAGCCCACCAAGACGAGTAAGCAACCGATGGACGCTTCTTCAGCCCACTCCAGCTTTTAAAACCACCTGGTGCCCAACTGGATGCCACCGTCCATCTCATCCTCATCCCGTCTTGTTTTGTGTCTTCTCACCCTTTTGCGTGAGTGCGTCAGCTCGACTTTCGTTTTGCACCGGTCGACCTTTTCCCCCCCTCTTCTCTCCTGCTCTAGAGACATCGACCAGCCCGTTCGTTGTATATCAGAGCAACCCCTCCGCCTCGACGGAATCCCCCACCGATAAACAAACAAACAAACAAACAAACAAACAACCCCCAAATCAACTAGGAACAAGACAGCATGGGTGCCGGTCGGTTCTTTTGCGTGGCTCTGCCACTCCTCCTCACAATTGCCTCCATCGGCACTCTGCTCTACGCAGTTCTCGCTGGCGTTGCCCACGAGCACGTCAAGCTCGTCCGGGTGGACATTAGCAACCTGAGCATCAGCCCGCTGACCCTCAAGACCCTCACCTCGCGAGCCGAGTTCAATATGAAGGAGACCCAGACGGATAACATCACCGCCGAAGCCATGGGCCTCCACAAGTACTATGACCTCACGCTCTGGGGATCCTGCTCCTCCGATGACAACAAGAAGTGGACTTGCACCAAGAGCCAGTTCGATTGGGCCAGCAAGCAGATCAATACCAGTGACATCGAGGAGCACGGCACCACCTTCCAGCTGCCCAAGGATATCAAGGACGCCATCAAGGTCTTCCAGAAGCTCATCAAGTGGTCCGAGGTTGCCTTCATCATCGCTCTCATCGCCCTTGGCCTGGAGCTTCTCATTGGCATCTTTTCAAACTTCTCTCGGGCCGTCTCCTGCCTGACGTGGTTTGAATCTGTCATTACCACCATCATCGTCATCATTGCTTGCTCTCTCTCCACCGCCACCGCTGCCATCATTGCCGGTGTTATCAAGGGCTCCAAGACGCTCTACGGCGGCAAGGTCCAGATCGATGGCCACTTCCTTGCCATCATCTGGATTGGCGCTGCCTTCTGCCTCGGTGCCAGTCTCTTCTGGATCTTTACCATCTGCTGCTGCAAGCCCGAGAAGCGCCAGAAGAACCACCACCACTCCAGCGACGGCGAGAAGCTGCTGCCCGCTGGCGGATTTGGATCCCGTGGATACGCCCCCCTGGGCGAGCAGACCGGCTACACTTCCGCTGCTCCTCGCTTCGCCGCCGGCTCTGGCCGATCCGACCTTGCCTACGAGCCCTACTCCCACCGAGCCTAAATGGACGACGGTGTGACTCGACCTGGTAATTGAAAAAAAAAGGGCTAGAAAGGCACCGACCATTTTGTGGTACGTTTACATACATGAACGACTGAAGAAGTACTTGGGTGCTTGTTGTGATGCGTTTTTAAACATTCCTTTGCGCGGCGTTTGGCATATTTTGAGTATGGAAAGGATACGGGGTGGCACAGTCAGTGGTTGGTAGTTGGGATACCCAAGACGGTGGGAACAATCTGCTGTACATAGAGTATGGAGGATACATTTATGAATGAACGACAAGAAAATTATTGAAACCCATCATCCATGGCGCCCTCGTGTTGAACAAGTATTAAAATAGTATTCCATCGTGTTGTTTCGTGCTCTTGTCGAGACTTGCTCAACGTTGATCTTGACATCGAATGTGCTAGTGAGAGATGGTGGTGCAGGTAGCCAGCCATAGTAGGTGCATGCACAAATTTTTCTGGCACCACATATTTCATCACGCACGCAACAACACCAGCAGCATTTGGTAACGATCCGTCCGCTCAACTATAATTGGATGTCTGTATAGTGCATTTGCTTCACCGAGCCCGTGGCTCACATCATAAAAGGGGTCACTACCAATCCGCGACTCTACTGAATACATCATGGCTCATGTGCGTATTTGCATGCCTTTTTTTTTTTAAGCTGCCCCTCCTTTCTGCTTTCGACCATCAGCCTCGTCCTTCTCACGCCTCCCCAGCCCTCTCCAGTATTCACTCTGACAAAGGCGTAGCTAATCAATCATCCAAGGCCACAAACCAAATCAGATTGAAACGGGATCTCTCCCATGTCCCCATCACGGCTCTCGCTTTATACCGCGCCCCATCCGGAAAACTCTTCGTCTTCGCCGGCGAGGACTCTGACCTTGCCGTCTACGAGGCGAAACATGGGCAGCACAAGGGCCGCCTCGTCTCTCGGACAAGCGTATTTACGGACCAGCCCATTCATGGGGTTCATCTGCGGCATGGGCAGGTTCTGGCCTGGGGGTCTTGCCGTGTAGCTATCCTATCTGTTGACGCTCTCACTGAGAGGCATGATCCGGCGCTCGTGATATCCAGGGCGACGGCTCCTGATTGGATATATCATGGAGCTTTTTCGGACGTGGACCCTTCTGTCGCCGTTCTAGCTACTGCTCACAATGAAGTTATCCCCCTGAAATACTCTCCCGTTGCCGGAGAGGTTATCCTCAGTGCCCCCATTGCGCCTTCAAGGCCAATGCTCTACTCCGCTCATCTTACCTGGATATCAAACGATACCATTCTAGTGGCTGGTGGGACCGTCTTTGGGCACGTCGTCGTGTGGAAATGCCGGCTGGAAGAAGGCGGCAAGGGGGTAACTGAAACGTTGTTCAACTTTGAAGGTCATGAGGGCTCCATCTTCGGCGTGGACATTTGTGCAATTACACTTTCAGACGGCAGCACGGCACGGATACTCGCTAGCTGTAGCGACGATAGAACGATCCGGGTTTGGGATATTACGGAGCGAGGAGGAGACAGTGTCCATTCTCGTGCGTCTCAGACCAAGGTTATCAACACGGGCTTCGGCGGCAACGACATCAACGACGGCGATAGTACCCAGGACTCTGGCAAAGGGAGTGCTCCTGTTGCCGCTGCCATGGGCCACGCATCGCGCATATGGGGAGTGAAATTTGGCACGTCGTGTGGAGAGAATGCCTTGTCCATCTACTCCTTTGGGGAAGATGCCACAGCGCAGAGATGGCGTCTCCAGATTAGCCATGCCGCGTCGACTGGAGAAGCTGATCTCATCGCAAGTCCTCTGACAGGGAAACTGTCGCATGGTAAAACATTCTCCCTGCATACTGGGAAGCACCTGTGGTCAAGAGCCACGCTGCTTGAAGACAAGGCTGTGCTCGTTGCCACCGGCGGCGCCGATAGCCAAATTTGTCTCATCCAAGAGTCTACCTTGCTCGACGAACCACGAGGTAGTCTTGACGGCTCGATGACTCTGGACACGAATGACATTCTCAAAGGCCTCACTGCCTCGCCAACACCAGCTGCGTCTGCAAAGGAGATTATTAGTCGCTACGACTTTCTCTCTCATGACTATATCCTCGTCACCACCAGCTTGGGAAGGCTTATTTTGGGCCACTTCAAAGACGCTCAGATTGAACCAGAATGGGAGCAGATTGAGGTTGCTGAAGAGCTGCGAGGAGACATGAAACTATGCTATGTCGTAAAAAGCATTGCAACCACAGCAGCTCTGTTGGGCACAACAAGTGGTAACATTTATCATTTTGATATTTCCTCCCGGAGAACCAAACTAGTTGCCTCCATGCCAGGCAAGATTATCGAAATGAACTGTCTATCAAACAAAAGAAGGGATGAATCGGGCGCTTCTCTGGCTGAGGTGCTAGTCTTCCTCCATGGAAGGGCGGAATCTCACTACCTTGCCATTGATGTCTCTACGGGGGATCTACGCAGTCAAGGGCAGACCAAAGGGCTCGATCCTAGGTTCGTCCCTACAGCGGCTAGGAAAATGAATGACTTGCTCTTCATCGGCTCCCGGCACGGGTTTCTGTCCATTCTTGACCGGAAAGAGGATGGGTCGTACTACCCAATCCTAGACATCTCGACTCGAAGCCGTGATGCCATTACTGCCATTCTCCCACTCCCTCCGAAATCAGGCTCACAGCAGGCCTCTCGCTATATCCTCGTCACAACCCGCGATGGAAAGTACAGGATATACGAATTAGATGAGCGCCAAGGGTCCACTCTTCTTCATCTGCGACACGAAACCTCACCACCGTTTGGGCCTCTGATTGCTGGTGCGTGGTTTACCCAAGACAAGGTGCCCGAGCTTGTGCTATACGGCTTTCGAAGCAAGGACTTTGTCATTTGGAATGAGACACGCCGTGAAGAGTTGGCCACTATCGAGTGCGGTGGAGCTCATCGGACGTTCCAGCTAACATACAACGAGTCAATACCTGGTCGATATCGCTTCGCTTACACCAAGACCTCTAAGCTCTCCATTTCTTCGTCCGATCGCATGGCGCACGAATGGGTCAAGGCTGGAATTCACGGAAGGGAGATTCGATCGCTGAGTTCCAATGGTCGTTATATCGCCACGGGCGCTGAGGATACAACTATTCGGATATGGGAATACCAGCCTGCTGTAGGAGAGGGTACAGAGGCGGGGCTGCGGTGCGTGGCGTCCATGAAGACGCACATCACGGGCCTCCAAAAGCTCGTCTGGCTGGGAGATGACTACCTGTTCAGCAGCGCTGGCAACGAAGAGTTCTTTGTATGGAGAGTGCAGAACCTGGAGTCTGACTACAAGGGGCTGGCCGTAGTCTGCGAGGGCGTCTTCACCGACAAGAGCGCGGATGCCGATCTCCGCATCATGGATTTTGACGTCTGTCGATCTGACGATGGATGCGGCATCGTGGTGACAATGGGCTTCTCGAACTCGGTGCTAAGGACGTATCGCTACACAAGCGACGGTGGCCGATTCGAACTCCTTGCCAAGGGAACTTACACAGGAGCATGTCTCACTCAGACGCGCCATCTCAGCATGCGCGACCAGCTGCCACTGCTCCTCACAGCATCCACGGATGGCCACCTTGCCCTATGGCGGACCGAGCCAGGCGAAGGGACGCAGCGCAAGTATGTCCTAACCCAGGTGGTGCCGTTGCACCAAAACAGCATCAAAAGCCTAGACATGATGAAATCAGGAGAAGGGTATCGAGTCTTTACTGGAGGCGACGACAACAGCGTGGGAGTAACATTGCTCGGTCGGACCTCGGGCAGCACAGACGATGCGAGCTGGGCCTTTTCAAAGCGAAGCATCGTTCGCAATGCCCACGCGGCAGCCATTGCAGGCGTGCTACTAGTTCGTCGACGCACAGGAGTCGTGGGAGTCAGTGTCAGCAACGATCAGCGCGTGAAGCTGTGGAGAATCCCCAGCGGCGGAGATTGGAATGTCGAGCTCATCAGGGGAGAGTGTATCGGCGTGGCAGATGCTGGAGATGTCGCAGCCGTTGGCGGGCTGGAGGGCGGCGCGGCGACTGTGGTGTTTGCGGGTGTAGGGCTTGAGGCCTGGCGCCTGGAGTGAGGCCATTCATTCTAGTCAACAAGGGAGCAGAGTTGACCATATTCACGGGTTGCAAGAAATGCCTTTATCGCGTAATGGGGGTAATACGGCCACTCCGTACCAAAGCACACGCAGATTATTACATTACACGGCTTTCCCCAAGCTACTCCCTAGCCCTTCCACCCCCCCGGCCATTCAATCAGATAGGGACAGGCTGCGTTTCGGCCAAAGCTGCATTGAGAAGGAAAAAAGGGAAGCGGCTCGTTAAATAGCTGGATGGCACGGGTGGGCTCTATGGAGCTTCGTCAAGACTACAGACCAGGGGTCCCGGCTTAGGAGCTGTGATGGCAACGGCTGTGTCGTCATAATCGGGGTCCAGCCCAGACGAACAAGAGCTACAATATACGGGGGGGTCGACTAGCGAGTGGATGTGCGGCATCTGTTGAGTATGAGATCAAACGGCGGCCTCGCGAGACTTTTTTTGCTGGATAGGAGAGAGAGAGTACGAGTACCGAGTACGACGCTGACGCGACAACGACACGAGGCCGCTGAAACAGCAGTCTCTCAGCACCAGGGACCTTTTGAATTATTAGTACTAGTATTTTTCGTTTCTGAAATGAGGGTCAATAGAGGGAAAGACATGAGGGGATTTGGGACAGTTTCGTCTCAGCTGCCAGTCACAAGCGGATCCATCTGACGCAGCACGCGAAAGAGTAGAGGAGAAAAATAGATGGCTACCTTGGCCTTTTTTTTTTTTGGCGGTCCACTATCACGATGTAGATACGGCCAACGCTGGAGATGCCCGTACTTTTTTGCCCACCGCCTTCTGCGAATGCCTCAGGTTTTTTCTTGGCAGAACTCGCCGCGCAGAGAATAAAAATCTTGCATGTTTCAACACGGAGCAGACAAATCGAGGCGCTGTGATGACCTCGCCAACCACATGCACGCAGCAGCAGCACAAAATCCCTGGCGTGTCTCTCTCTCAAGGGTGCCGACTAGACCAAGATCCAAACAAGCGAGAGGAGCAGCGAATTGAACATTTACCGCATCTGTGCATGCCTGTGCAGCAAGGGCAGCGCAGCCGCAGCCGAGCAAGGGTCCAGAGACAACCAAAACTCGTATTCAGACAAGCCCACGGCAGCGGGTCTTGGCATGATTTAGCAGAGCAGGCATCTTGGAGCTATCGTGACGCAAAAGATAGAGGCAGAAAGTGGAACGGCGAGATATAAGGTACGAAGGCACTACTATGGCACCCGCCCTCTTTTTCCCGTCGGTGCACAAAACCGCCGTTGTTTGTCCTGCTCAACGGCAAATCCCTTCAGCACTCGATACTCTTCATTCCACAACGGCTGCTGCTAACCCTCTTTTACCCTGAGGTACCCTTGGGGATCCTGTATATACTTACTCCTGGGGGTTAGGTCCGTTGTAGTACCAAGGGGGGAGAGCAACGGCTGATCGATATTACCAAGAACATACCTGCATTGCGGTAGGCATCACATGCCATTCTAGAGGCTGCCGAAGAGCTGAGAGGCTAACGATTCAAGGATAGAGCATCCAACGTATATGATATATGTGTATATACATGCCTGAGCAAACATAAGCCTAGGTACTATATCGAGACATACTCAATCACAAGCCCCGGAACCTAAGGATCAAAGGTTCCTTCCGCCACCCATTTGCGCAACTCTTGCCGAACTTTATTTATTCAACTTGCTCGGCTCCTGATTGCCAAAGGAAGTGGAACGGCACACGATTATTCTCGGTCATCACCTTTGGGTTTTCCTCTGTCCCCTTTCCTCATCCTTTTTCTTTCCCAAGATCTATCCTACGGGGGCCTCAGGAACTTCAACGCATAATCTCTGTCACGAGATACCAAATCACGAAACTTTGAGGCAAACACCACCGACTCTTTCCCCTTACCATCTACACCATGAAGTCAGTACTTGTATGGACAGGCTTTGCGATCCTGCAAGGCATGCTCGTTGCGTCGGCGCCTGTTGGTCCCTCGGGCCCGTGCCCAGATGTAAGAACTTGGTACCTTGGTCAACTGCATGATGGCTACTGACGGTTTTTCTAGATTCTGGTGGATGCCATCCTCCGAGGCGACATGGACCCATCTGCGTGCTGCTCCTACGGCAACTGCAAAGGCGACGTCGTCGTCTCTGTTGGCAACTAGGGCACGGCCCAGCACCTCTGAATATCGAGACAGCGTCAAGGACAGGCGGCATTGCATTATTCTTATACCCCGACAGCCGCCACAGAATTGACGCTAGATCACCCAGGGACATTGCAGCAAGATGAAGAAGAGAGCATATTTTGGAGCGATGGGTATTGGCGTTTTTTGGGGGGAAATGTGGCATCGGCGTACCAATGGAAAGAAAAAAAAATAGGGAAATGAATGAACGATGATTGTTTTAGAATCCTCGCCTTGTCAGGACAGGTAGAGCAAGGCCAAGACTAATAAGAAGTGATTGGACCAGTTTCGATTGCTAAACGGATTGTAGTACGGGAACGCCTATTCAGCACCCCAACTTGCTATCCAGTATCCCGTGTCACAATTAATATCAGATACTAGACAAATTTTATTCGAGTAGCAGATAACTAAAAATATATAACTATAGTAGTAGTTACTAGAGGAAGATAGCCACAGTGGCAGAAGGTAGTAATAGTAGTAAATACTAAAAGAAGTCAACTGGATATTCTCAAGTTTCTATCAAGGCGAGTGCCTATAGTAATAAACAAAGGGCTTTTCGGTTCCAATGCTCAAACTTGACACAATATCCAGGGTGCTGAATAGCTACCCCCTTGTATTACTCTTGACTGATGCTAAAAGTGCTTGTGGTTGGACGACGCCTTGAGATGTTTGCCTAGGGAGCTGCAGAAAATCGGGACGGATGTTGTGTAACCGTGGACAATCGTTTTATAGATGTATGGAGCTTACCAGTGATCAACATGGAATATGATGACCGGTTTATTGTTCACGTTGTCCATTGATGCTAGTCAACAATGCGAGGGAGCGAGAAGACTGGAGGGCTCGCATTTGCAAAGCAAGTAGTACTATTTTGTAAATAGGCCATGTTATCATGGAGAAATCCCAGATGAAGTATTTACAAGCGGAATCAGGAGACACAGGACTCGATATGGGCTTTTGTTTTACTGGGATACAAGTATGCAAGTGGGATCACCTGGTCATCGTACTTGGACAGTTCATAAATGCCATCCATCGAATACCCTTGTAGATGGCGGCTTTCTACATGTAGTGTATCGCGACAAACACAAACAAGAATGATGTGTTTGCGAGAATGAATATGCGCATCACAGTTGATACACCAGATTCTACGGATGTTACAACGGGAGCTGATTGTGGAAAGGAACAAGACGAACCATCTGGAGGAGACTAGCACGGTTTGTTCTGAAATTTACATTTCATAAAGCTAATTTTGATACTGACTTTTAACAAGAACCAGCGTGAATGGTTTAGTGGTAAAATTCTCCGTTGCCATCCGAGCAACGTCGGGGAGCCCTGGGTTCGATTCCCAGTTCACGCATTAAGAATATCTTTTTGGCATCTATTCTGCAGATGCTATTGTTTTCCCTTCGTCTTTTTCTTTTGTGCGTTTACACTTTGACCCATGGAAATGGATGTCTAGGTTTTTTTTTCTGAATCGTTTGCGGCCATTTCATCCAATACAAAGGTTGATAAGCTTCGTCAAGCCACTTTTCGCAACAAAGCCTAAACGGAACCGACAACGGAGCTCTCCGTATCTGCCATTGAATCATTTCCCAATGGGGAAAAGGAAAGAAAATAAAATGAGACAAAAAACGAAACATCACAAACAACACTCATGTAGGTTAATCGAGTCCAAAACGCTCAAACAGGGCAGCTTTGTCCGTTGCCGCGACCACGGGGACTGTACAAATGGAACACGCCTAAAAAGAAGAGCAACGTAGATCCACCGAGTATATATCCGTACCACTCACAGCCCGAGGTTTGGCAATGGATTGAGGTGTGGGGGAGAGGAGGTGGCCAGAAACAGGTGAGATGCAGTGGTAACGTGAAGCCGAATTAGGAGGCTCTCCAGAATTATTCCGAAGGGTTTTTTAATTTATTGGATAACCAGTATCGTGGCAACTTGGTTGAGGATAGGAAGAAGAAGAAGACGAAGTGTCTTGCAACTGCGTTTGTTAGTCTTGGTGTCTCTATTCAGGCGAGAAAACCAACTTGTATGAGCTCTATAGTTTCTCAATGACACTTGTTTGTCATGACCAAACCATTCACCTCTCGGCATCTGCAGCTCCCAAGCCATCACCTGCTCACATCTCCCACGGAAATGGTTGCCTGTATCGCCCCAAATCTCTCGGTCCACAAATGTGGCGGCGGACTGGTTTGCTCGTGCCCCCGTCACCGTGATTGGCGCGGGTCAGGATCGGACCCGTCTAAACGGCCCCGGACCGTCTTGTGTGGTTATAAGTGCGCTTAGGCATTTTCCGGGTCCAATATCGCTCCGGAATGGGGGATTGGGAAGCAGAAACATGGCCGTTGGGCATGAGCCACTTATTTCGTACGCAACGATACAGCACAGCTAGGCATTTAGCAGTCGGGGATGCTCGCAGCAAGCACGGGAAGCTGAGGAACCCCCACATCATCTTCGCATGGGTGACGGAGAGGGGACGACAACGCCTTCTTGTAGGTGGAATTTGGTCGATGCCTTACCTTTTGTAGCCGCCGCTGCCATTCTAGACCCTCGAGGAGAGTGGGAGAAGAAGAGACGGCGAGTATAAATATACAAACTCACATCATCTCGGTTGCTTCTCCTTCCCCCATCGGTATCGACATTGCGTTTGTTTTGAAGCCCGACATCTTTCCACGTACCCAAGCTCCTCGTCACACGCTCGCACGCATACAGCTCGCCATGTCGCCCTCCGCGGTTGATGACGCTCCCAAGGCCCGAGGGGCAGCCATCTCAGTCAAGCCCAACATTGGCGTCTTCACAAACCCCAAGCACGATCTTTGGATCAGCGAAGCCGAACCCAGCGCCGATGCCGTCAAGTCTGGAGCTGACCTGAAGCCTGGCGAGGTGACCATTGCCGTCCGTAGCACTGGCATTTGCGGGTACGTGATGCTTCTATGCCTGTTCCTGTTCGGTGCCCAAGCGCAGAGGAGCAGCCAGCTAACAAAAGGAATTCATTCAGATCCGATGTCCACTTTTGGCACGCCGGGTGCATTGGACCCATGATTGTAGAGGGCGACCACATCCTCGGCCACGAGTCCGCCGGCGAAGTCATCGCCGTCCACCCGACTGTCACCAGCCTGCAGGTCGGCGATCGGGTTGCCATTGAGCCCAACATCATCTGCAACGCTTGCGAGCCCTGCCTGACGGGCCGCTACAACGGCTGCGAAAAGGTCGAATTCCTGTCCACACCACCGGTGCCCGGTCTGCTGCGGCGCTACGTCAACCACCCCGCCGTGTGGTGTCACAAGATTGGCAACATGTCGTGGGAGAACGGCGCGCTGCTGGAGCCTCTGAGCGTGGCCCTGGCCGGCATGCAGAGAGCCAAGGTCCAGCTCGGCGACCCCGTCCTGGTCTGCGGAGCTGGGCCCATCGGTCTCGTGTCGATGCTCTGCTGCGCCGCCGCCGGTGCTTGTCCGCTGGTCATCACCGACATCTCTGAGAGCCGTCTGGCGTTTGCAAAGGAAATCTGCCCCCGTGTCACCACGCATCAGATCCAGATTGGCAAGTCGGCCGAAGAGACAGCCAAGGGCATCGTCGACTCCTTCGGCGGCATCGAGCCGGCCGTGACCATTGAGTGCACCGGCGTGGAGAGCAGCATTTCTGCGGCCATCTGGGCCACCAAGTTTGGAGGCAAGGTCTTTGTCATTGGCGTGGGCAAGAACGAGATCAACATCCCCTTTATGCGGGCGAGCGTGCGAGAGGTCGACATCCAGCTGCAGTACCGCTACAGCAACACCTGGCCGCGAGCCATCCGCCTGATTGAGAGCGGCGTGCTCGACCTGTCAAAGTTTGTCACTCATCGCTTCACGCTGGAAGAGGCCGTCAAGGCTTTCGAGACGTCGGCAGACCCCAAGAGCGGCGCCATCAAGGTCATGATTCAGAGCCTGGACTGAGAGCTGAGCTGCCCATTGTAGATGTTGAGGCGAGAGGAGGGATTGTGCGCAAGAACCGGGGGGAACAGGGACCGGCTGAAAGGGTTTGCAAGCATCAGATACTGGGTTGGCTGACTGTGTCTCGGAGCATCTTTTTCAGTGTTTATTCCCTTTTCTTCTCCTTTTTTCCTTTTTCTTTTCTCCTTTTTCCCCTTTCCCCCCGGTCTTGCGTCTTACAGGATGACGGGATGCAAAGAGCATAAATATGATGATGGCCTGGCGAATGAGAAGGTGGATGAATCAAATTAAATAATCACTCAGAGCTGGTGCATTTGGGAATAAAGTAATACATAAATAAAAAATATATCAAAGCAATTACCTAGCTGTCTATCTTGGTAATATGTCTATAACGAGATTAGTGGTGCTTGTATTTCAAGAAGTAGAAGGTGGTGTTGCCAGAAATAGTTTGATCATACGAACTTTTTGAAGTATGCACGCACTTTGCATGAAGAAGGAGTAGCTGGTACCTGAAATGCCACGATTTTAATGCTTGATAACAAGTACTGGTACCATCTCTCTGGACAACTGGAAAGCAGCAAGCGCTCGCCTCCGACGTGCTTTCCCAAAACGGGCCAAGCCCCCACACCTCACACCTTTCGGCTTTGCGACCTCACGAATTCTCCCGAGCTTTTTTTTCTCCCTCATACAGAGGATCCAAAATTCAAAAAACCCCAAAAAATCGCCATCAATTGCGCTCCGGCCAGCGATTCCCCGCCTCCGAGACGAGCCTCCTCGAAACCCGCCGCTCCTCCCTAGAGCCGACCCGGTTTCCTCTCTCTCCTCTCCTCTCTCCTCCCTCTCCGGTCCAACCGCCAGATTTCCGCTCCAGCAGCCATCATGGCCCCCTCATCGCTTGCTCGCCCCATGCTCCGCTCGCCGGCCCTGCGCCAGCTTGCCTTCCGCCGCTTCGAGAGCTCTGCCGCCGGCAAGGCCACCGACGCCGCCAAAGATGCTGCCAACAAGGCCAAGGAGTACCAGGCAAAGGCTGCGCAGGGCCTGTCGCGCGTCGCGGGTGCCGCCTGGCCCTGCCATTGCCGGAGCTGCTCGCGGCCTCACCAACGCGCTCGGCAAGGTCGGTGGACGCACCGGCAAGCTCATCAGCTTCGTTGAGAGTATGTGACGCCACCGTCCCAAGGCCAATCCCGCGCATTTTGCTGACCCGTGTTTGACATCTGCAGAGCAAACCCCTCAGGCCGTCTACTACGGCAAGGTTGCCGTCGAGACTAGCAAGATTGTCTTCCACGCCCAGAAGATGAGCCCTCCGTAAGCGACTTGTTTCCATACACGCTCGAGCGGGTGACACTAACCATCCGACCCGTAGTTCCGTTGCCACCTTCCAGAACTTCTACCAGTCCCTGTGGAAGTCCGTCCAGAGCGGCGCCATCCTCAAGTCTCCCCAGAACCTTCTCCAGCAGGCCCGTAGCCTGACTCCTGGCCAGCTGGTTGCTGGTGGTGTCATCTTCGCCGAGTGCCTGGGTTTCTTCACCGTTGGCGAGATGATTGGCCGATTCAAGCTGATTGGCTACCGCGGAGAGACTGCTTCGCACCACTAAACGTGTCTGCGAATGCCCAATTCCTTTTAATTTTTTCAAAAGTCAAAAAATATCAATTACCCAAGCCTGGCCCCACCCGGCCAAGCTTGGTTGATGCTCGAAGAATGAGAACTGTCTGTGGTAGAGGAAGAAGGAAGAAAAATCTGGAGAGTGAATGAAGAAAGATGGCAAGCACACACACACATCACACGCATACCACATAGGAAAAAAACATGAAAATCGGCATGTACGGATAGACAAAGAGGAACGGAATAGAGGAAAACATGGCCGGGTGTGACAACCCCCCGACTGACGAAGCGAGGGATATCTGGTGTGACCAATTGGTTGGCAGAGAGAAGAAAGAAAAAAGAAGAGTGAGAGAATGCGTGGCGGGTGAGACGAGGCGAGGGACGGGAGGGATTAGGAAGAGGTTTGGGCTTGGACATTTGGAGAATCCCTCTTTTGCCTCGTGTGTATACGTGTGAGCAACTTGGTTTTGACGTTTGTTCTTTTTTTCTTTGTTACACCCCCCTTTGTCACGCATACACCCACCCACAACCATGTACATCAGAGACTTGCTTGATGCCATAGCCGCACAAGCAGCAACTTAATCCATGACGAAATTCTTCGGATGGTCAAGACCAATCCCCGTTGAGGCCCGGCTGTCGGCCAACAAGCCTTGTGTCAACTGACATGTAGCATCGGTGCAACCTCGTGGCTTGATGGGCTCAAGCCGACTGGCCGGAATTCTCCCTTGCTTTTTCTTGTCAAGAGAGACACTTCATCTCGGCATGTGTTTGTCCGCACCGCGCGAATCGCACGTTGTGAGCTGTTATATAAGACCCTCTTGTATGGAGGTTAGTCTTTTTGGCCCCCCCCCCCTGGTCACACCGATCCCCCCCTTGCCGATATGTCACTTTCTTTCACCCCTGACGAATGCATGTACTCGTACACGTACAGTACGGTTCATGTCTGTCAAGACGTACCGTAGCAAGCCGCATTTTGCTGTTCTTGTTGTTGCTTCCAAAAAGCAAAAAGATTTAAGAAACGCTCAATGCATCCCTCCATTCATCCTGAATATAAACCCAGAAACAACAAACATATTTTCCAACAAAACCCCCCTACATCAGCAGCATCAAAAAAGCCCTCACTTTTCAATTTCTTCTTCTTTCTTCTACAATTGTCCATCTTCTTTTCCCGGTTTGCTCTCATCCCCCTCCCCCCTTGCCCTGTGGAACTAGCGGATCTGCTAGGCTACGGTTTCCATGAACCCTTGCCCCCCCCCATACGGAGACGACCGCATCTCCTACAGTAACCTTGGAATAGTACTTGTACAAGGAAATGGTACCAGTCAGACTGCGAGTCAAGAAGAGAGAAAGGGGGATGTATCTCTTTGTTTCTTTTTTCTTTGCATCTTCGTCTCGTTGTTTTTGCCCATAATGTATTTCTCCAGGCGTTACAGCCTCGTTCGTCTTCACCCCTGTCAACCAACAACACAAAAACCAAGCCACGACTCCTTCGTCCAACATCATCACGCACACTATTTCTGGACAGCGGACCCGAGGAATCCAATCTACCATTCAAAAAAGGCATAAGCTACATAACAATCGCCCTGTAACACCAACCATCGCCCCTCCCAGCTCTTCATAACGGCCCTTCCAGCAAGGCCACGGATACACACTCTCAGGCGTTACGTCCGTTGGTTTCATTTGGTACCTTTGTTTCCCATTCGTCTAAACCCGTACATTTTTACCATTATCCCCTCCCCCCACCCCTTTCGTAAAAAAATATACCATACACTAGAGAGCAAAGGAAACGTAAAGGCCGAACAAGGAAAAGGAAAAAATGCCGCGAGACCCCCCCCCTCCCTTCCCTCCTCAAGACATCTAGGCAAAAAAAAGGGAAACGTTGTAAATGTGCAAGAGGTATCATGTCAACTCTAGGCTGTTAACCCCAAAACGCTAAATTTTTTTCGCGAAATCACTGTGCCATCAATCAGAAGAATGCTCTTACTATCGTGACATCTGCCGGCTGTCTTGGCTGGAAGATGAAGCTGTCAAGGGTTTGAGCCCTTGCAAAATTCTTGTTTTCATATAGACTCTTGGTCTATACTTTTGTATGATGGTGATGAATAATTGGCCCTGCGTGGTGTTGATGACGGGCCATATCAAAAGTGGCAGTTCCAGCTTTGCAGCCTCACCAATACTATAAAAGCCATAGAGCGCTCGCTTTCGCATCTACTGGGCACCATGTAAAAGGAGATGGAGTACAGATATACTCTTCCTCGAGGTGGCCAACTGCGGAATCTACGGCTGTAGCTTCTCTAGGCGCTTGTAGGCGGCAGTACAGGCGGCAGTGGCTCTTGCAGAGGGGGTGGCTGGGGCCGTCCGCCAGGTTTCCTGGCTGTCCAGATGTGTCTGTATGCGAATTAATAACAACTCTGTTGAAACAAGTTGATGGCGTCATGGGGGCTGGTAGCTTACAGGGTGCAGTAGGCGTGGTAGCGCAGAATGCAAATCTCCTTCTTGACTCTGTTACAGAGGTCTTGAATGTCCTCCTTCGTCATGCCGAGCTTATCAATCATGGGCATCATGCTCATGGCCTCGAGGCCTAGGCTGAGGGCGAGATTGAACCAGCGAGCAGACTCTCGGGTGTGGCGCTCGGGAGACCACGGGTTCACGTAGCACCGCATCGTGGTTTCGGCAAATTCGGTGAAACCAGCGGCTTCCATATTGTCTCGGGCGGCTTCACATGACACTGTAACGTTTCGTTGGTATCGACGCATGGCGCGCTGGAACAGGTGAGCCCACTCGCGCAGAGCCGAATGCGTAGGGATATTATCGTCCTCCCACTGTGGTGCCCAGTCTACCTCTATGTGCTCGATATATCCCCCAGGGACCAAGTGCCTACACTACTGATTAGATGTGAACGAGCCGTGGGATGTAGCAGCTACTTACTCAAAGACTTTGTGATAAATCGCAGGCCAGTTGCTGTCCTTTATACTACCGTAGAGCAATCGAAGATGGATCAAGTCGCAGTCTCGAAGCAGCGGCTCCCATGAAGGCTCCTCAATGTCAAACTGCATGGTAGTTACGCCGCGGGGAATGCTGTTGGCAATGTGTTAGAGTCTGGGAAAAGTAAGATTGTCTGGGTGGCGACTTACAGAGCGGGCTGGATCTGGTTGAGATCGACGGCCAGGACTTGGGCATCTTGGGCGAAGCTGGATATTGTGAGTACGGCAATGTAGTCGGGTGAGATTGATGCACATGTTGAAGCTTACTCTTCTACTAGGTTGAATGCCCAGATGCCTGTACCGGTTCCGAGATCCATGATCCTAGGCTGCCCTTGTTTGTCCAAGGGAGCCTCGGAAATGCGATCTTCTCTTGCCACCATGAAGAATTTGTGAAAGATGTCTAGTCTATTGAGCTCCTCCTAGATGATGTTGTCAGAATCAACACGTGAGGTACTGCAGTACATGAAGCAGAAACAAAAAAACAAACCTTGTCAATGGGAAAGAGGTACTTCCCGGGCTTCCAAGAACCATAAAAGCGGCCGTGCTCCCAAAATCCGGCCTGAAGAACTCGCTCTGCAGGTTGACTTGGCGACTCACTGACCGGATCCCCAACAGTTAGTCGCAGACTTGCGTTGGGCGAAGGCGGAGCAACAATAGCTGGGGAGGGTGGAACACACCCATTTCGAGCGTTGAGAGACATGGCGACCGTGTGATGAGTCCTTTGGGAGATCACGGGGGGTTACGGGAGCGGCGATCCAGGTCCGGGAATGGAGTTGGCAAGATCCAGGCAATTGTTCCAGAGTCCAGGCAAGGGAAATGGGTAAGTGGAATGCTAATGATTTACAGGGAAATGTAACAAGTCGACCAATCGAAATGGTATCCAGCTACAACGAATCATTAGCAACGCATCATTATTTGAAAAGTAAAGGGAATTGTGAAGAAGGGTTGCGACATGTCCCCCATGAGCATACTCAAGCCTCGGGGTCGTACCAAAAGAAAAATAAGGAAGAAGCAAGGAAATGTGTGAAATCTTAGCCGTCACCTGGCTGTCGGCAGGACCAAGTAAAAAAAAAGTAACAAAATGAGGTGAGAAGGGGAAATCTTGAAGACTCAGAATCGGGAAAGGCCTCACACTTTAAGGGAAAATGGCAAGTTGTATACAATAAAATAAGAGAATGCAGCGAACAGGCATATGCTGTGATTGGCTACCAAGGAAAAAAGTCATGTCGGCTGGGCACAGCCTTCCACGTCCGGGCCGGACACAAATAGCATGCACGGCGCCTTTTCACACACATGACAATGGTGAGACAGGATGGACAAATAAACCAAAGGGAAACAGAGCCGAGCGGGCGGGCGGCGGGAGGAGGGCAGCCAGATTTTATAACAAAGATGGATGGCGACTTACATGAAGAAATTCAACTGGTCGAAATCCCAACGACGTGACACGGATGCCGATGTATGTATCACGAGAGTGCGCCGTGCAGATGTTGTAGGTTAGATTAAGCGATGATTCAATCTTGGTTCGAGGTTTGTTTTTAGGAAGCCGCTGGATGGATTGGAGTGTTGGGGGCGAGGCTCGTAGAGAGGTTGAGAGGTGATGTTTGTACATGGTTATGAGGGGGCTCGTATACAATACTTGTCAAAACTGTTAGAAATAGGAACTGTCTTCCATTTTATTCTGATGGCTACCTATACGCATGTCTGAATTACAAATTATGTAGCCTTGAAATGTCAAACAACGACTTGTCTAATTAATCACGGTTAAAGAAATCGACGCCGCCATGCTGGTCACCATTATGAACCCTCACTTTGGTGCCCTTGATGGTAATGCCATCGTACATGTGGGCTCGGCCAGCATGTGTAGCTCCACCATAGTCACTACTGAACGTGTTTCCATTCAAGACAGATGCGCCTTGACTCGCATCGATCGAGATGTTCTTGTATCGATGCACAGCTGTTTGTCCCGCAGCAGCAAAGAGTGCTTGATCTACCCCTTGGGCTGAGGTCGCCAGAGCTGCCATTTCTCGTTCATCTTGTGCCTCCGAGACCTCGTGCGCTACAAGACGGGACTGTATGGTAGGCTGAGGTGGGAAGAGCTGTTCGAGCGATTCAATAAGCCCAGATATGTCCTCCACAAGCCTCGAGACCGCCTTGTTGTGATGCATCGACCAAGTAGCCAGTTTCAGGACGTTTGTACCCTTCCTTCGCTTGGTTGCCAGAGCGTTCATCTTGTTATTCACCGAGGTAATAGCCACATCTTCCGTTAAATATGTGTTTGGCTGTTGGCCATCGACTGCTTCGTTCTTCCCCGCCTTCAGCGTGTATTTGTCTGAGATCGTCTTGCTGTCCTCGAAGAGCAAGAGGATCTGGAGCAAGGCGTCCTTGGCGGTCTCAACGTCGTCTTTCGTTGCCAACGAGTTCCCAAGCTTAGGGTCATTGTAAACATCGACAGCAGCACCCCAGCGCGAGAGTCGGAGCTTCAGCAGCGTCAGTTTGAGTTGATTCGTCTGAAAATCCTTGCCGAAACGACGACTCAGCTGGACATAGTCAAATACTTCAACACATGCCGAGAAGGTAGTCGCGATCTGAAGGGGTCCAGAAACTAGTCCAAAAGGTTCCGACATTGCTCGTGTTAATGGTCGCTTGTACCTAGAGAACGGTGGCGGTAGCGGTCACAAATTGCCCGTAGATCAAAGATTGCGGCTGAAGCCTTCATCTCTCAAGCCTGGTATCCTAGGCACATACAGTCACCTGACTAAATATGTAGCTGCAGCTGAGAAAGGGACAATCCTGATTGGCAAACCCCTTGCCTCCCAGAATCCTTCGTTTCCTTTGCCTTCTGATCCTCTCTCCTGCACTGCTGCCCACCCCATTTTATTGTTCAACGTGCTCCTCCTAGACTTATACATAGAGCAGTCACTATGACAGCACATGTATACAAAGGCATCGATATTCACGCCGACAATGTACAGCTAGGTAATACCTACATTGCCAAGACTGAAGAAGGTATGTTTTATGTCTGTGCTACCGCAGCCGTGGCTGACCTGGTGCGTCAATGAAGCGAACGATCTCGAAGAATTCCTTGCCTCGTTGTTTTTAATCGATGCCCCCGCCGATCTAGCAAAGACAATCAGACTCAACGGGAAAAGAGTTGCTGGGACGTGTGAATGGATACTGTCTAGAAGCGAGTATGAGCAATGGCGCGGCGAAAAAGCGCTTCAGATTCTCTGGCTCTTTGGTGCTCCCGGCATAGGGAAGACGGCCATCGCATGCTTTTTGATTAAGAATTTGGAGGAACAAGCAGCCTCGCAGCCATATATTATATTGCTCCATCATTTCTGCGATTATAAAGACGATGGGCCGAGGAATAGTGCTTTGGGTATCATTCGATGCATCCTGCATCAGTTGTTAAAGAAACAGCCGCACCTTTTTCAATGCATTAAAACAAAGTATCAGCACCGTCACGAAAGGTCGTCACTTGTCAGCAACTTAGATGGACTGTGGGCCATCTTTCTTCAGCTGCTGCAGAAGTGTGATGGAAAGGATATTTACATCCTCATCGACGCCCTAGACGAGTGCGATGAAGCTTCCCGCATAACTTTGTCTGGTTTAATCGCCGAAATCCCGGCATCAGTCAACGTCAAAGTTTTGATCACGGCACGATCCGAAGTTGACATTGAGGGGATAGCCGAAACAGTAGGTCGACATCTTCGTGTCGATTCTGGGCAAATTAACACCGACCTAGCAGCTTTTATAGACAGCAGACTCGCCGAATTAAAGGAAAAGAGGAAGACATTTCCAGAAAGCTTGATTCATGAGATAGGATACAAGGTAAAAAGTCACGCGGGAGGAACATTCCTCTGGGCCAGTCTTGTTTTCAAAGACATGTTCGCGACTAAAACTTCAAAGGCCGCGGCGAGAAAATTGAAGGATCTTCCTTCCGACCTGCCCGGGATATACAAAAGACTTCTCGACGCCATCGATGACGAGAATGTAGAAGACGCGGCCTTCATTCTCCGGTGGACGGCTCTGTCCAAACGGCCCATGAACGTCACCGAGATGGCTACAGCACAGGTTCTCGCTCATGAGGGTTGGCAGATGGACACAGCTCCCCCGGTGGAATTTCTCGAGCAATTCAAAGATGGCTTCAAGGCATGCGGTCACTTGATTTATTACGACCCAGTCAATGATACACTGAATCTTATTCACCGCACCGCAAAAGACTTTCTTGTCGAGGCAGACTGCCCTCCAAAGTATAGGGTCAACGCTGAAGCAGCCGGCATAGACATGATGGGTACTTGTTTGCAATACCTAAGCATGCGTGACTTTGGTCAAGGCGCATCATTCTTAATGAGAGATCACCAGAACACGCTCATCCCCCTAGGGCCCCGCGGCATTGACCAAAGGCGGTATGGGTTTTTCAACTTTGCTCTTGATGAGGTGCAGGACCTGGAGGGTGAGCACAGACTTTCATTATGCACAGCTTTTGTTCGATCCTGTCGCATTATAAACAGTTCGCCCTTGTTACGCGATTTCTGGCTCCTTTATTTTGCAAAGGCTGGCCATGTTGAAGGCGTGCAGGCCCTTATAAGTAGGCACGCAGATGTCAACGTCAGATGCAGAGTATGGGACTGCAGCTTAGATGCCACGCAGCTGTTGCTACCTCAACATCCGGACGTCTGGGCCCATTATATCAGGGAGTTTGGTCTTCCCCCTCCAACTTTAACAGTTCTTCAGGGAGCCGCGGAGAGGGGGCATGTTGAAGTATGCCGAGCTTTGATCGAACGAGGAGCCGAGGTAGATGCCATAGACGAGGCTGATGGAGAGTCAGCCTTGCATCTAGCGGCCAGATTTGGGCACCAGGATGTGGTATGCTTATTACTGAATAAGGGCGCTCTCATTAACAAGTTGGACACTCGGGGGAGAAGTCCGCTTTCCAAGGCACTGTGTGCTGGATGGGATAAGATTGGCCTTCTTTTGTTGGCCAGAGGAGCTGATGCTTTCTTGAGGATACCTATTCTTCAGAGAAAGGCCAAGGTTTCCGTCAACAATGCCAGCGATTTCGATTTCTTAAGTGAATTGGGACAAGGGGACAACGGACAACCGGAAACCATGCTCTTTAGTGCAGCATCGGGGGGGTGCGTTGAGTCTGCCAGTCACTTGCTTGAAAAAGGCGTGGATGTCAATTCACGAAGCTCCAACGGTGAAACTGCGATCTCTGTTGCAGTTCATTCTGGCCACACTGCAGTGGCAAAGGTATTAGCTGCCAACAGAGGCGATCTTGGATGGATAGATGAAGACACCAAAGAGACCCTTTTACATCTCGCCACTGGAGGGGGATATCTCGATATGGTGACATGGCTTGCCAAGGTGGTTCCCGACTTGAATGCAAAAGCGAATTGTGTGGGATATCGACCAGTTCAAGGACAAACTCATCTTGACCCACCAACTACTACATTGATGGGATACCACAGCATCCAGTACAGAGACTTGTCAGAGATGATCACCCCCATCCAGCTCGCAGTCATATTTGGTCTTACCAGAATCTACAAAGTGCTGGCTCAAGCAGGGGCAGATCAGAGCATGAGTCGCTACATTGGACGAAATGCCTTGGATTATGCGGCTCTTTGTGGACGTCTTGAGGATTTTCTGTCCATCAATCGAATGAGGGGGTCGGAATCAATGACAAAGATGAGGGAGGATGGACAGCCTTGCACTACGCTGCTACTCAAGGACACTTTGAGACAGTGCGGCGGCTGATTGGACACGAGAAGGCCGATATCAACGCTCTAACGCACCAAGGAGAGACAGCTCTCCATCTCGTAGCTCAACTACTACACCCTGACAGTGGCAGTGGAAGCGGTACATGGCTTAATGTATGGCTTCATTCAAGCAACATCTCAAGTGCTAGTGCCATGGTGAAACTCCTCCTTGAAGGAGGCGCAGATGTCAAAGCAATCTCCCGCGTGGATGGAAACACGGCTTTGCATCTCGCGGCAATGCAGGGGAACTGGCCAGCGACGAAGATTCTTCTCCAGTATGGCGCTGACGCCAACTTGGTGAACCGACAGGGGAATACTCCAATGGATTTGACAATAGCAGGTCGGGCAGAGGTGCACCAATTAGGGTGGTGGAACAGGACAGCGTATGAGGATACTGCTCTATTGCTCTCCAAGGTTTTAAAAGGCGAAGCCAGCAAATTAACTGACTCTATACGAACCGAGACAGAGAAGTTGGAGGCAACATGTGGCTCTTCAGTAAGTTTTGAATCTTGCGTTGCCGTGTGTGTTGAAGATTGTCGTGATATGTCGCCAGACTCGAGTTGTTAGAGATCATGTGCGACCCAGTAGGCGTATATTGACGTCAATTGTATTTGTAGTTACATCTTACTAAATTCTCCAACCAAATAGACTATTAAAATGCCAATCATGCCCCCTCCATCACAGTATCAAGGCCTTTGCCGAATCGTAACCCTAGTTGTTCAGCAGGAGGATTTCTATTCGTCTTTTTCTAAGGCTTGGTTACGAGTGAGCTCAAGCGGCTGATGTGTACATGTATACATAGTTACGTAGAATTTTTATTGTCGAGCTACGGATGAACATTGGGCTTCAATCCATTACCATACACGTTAGTCGTAGTACATGTAATTAAGCTGACTTTGAACACCAGGTATATCGCATTGAGGGGCGGTAGATACAATAGGATAATTGTGGTTGTTGAAGTAGCATGCCCCTGTGGTATCATTTTTTGGTCTTCGTTGTCGCTACAGGCTTCGCATATAAGGACTTAGACGTCCATACTCGCGTCGTGCCGTGTCTCGAAAAGGTTCACATACCTCAGTGAGTATTACAGCAGAAGGCAGAATGAATACCCTAGAGCGAGTATGAGTTTGAGGATTGTTGAAAACAAAACAATACCCAGAGGCTATTGGATATCTCTTAACAAAGAGCTTGAAAAATTGAACGATCACGTTGGTGATTGATGTGATTGGATGAAATGGACGAAGGTGTGTATAGAGAGGCTCGTAGGCAACTTTAAGCAGGTGAACGTTGAGAGAGTCATGATAGTTACAGGTAATATATAAAAAAATAGTATATGAGCTCCTATTCACTTCAACACAATACACAAATGTCAATAGGTTCCAAAGCGGAAGGTTGGTTTAGTGATAAGGGTAGCATATAGCCGTGCCAAGAAGCATCAATTTACGCCGACGCAGGCCTTAAAAAGTGACCAAATAGCAAATCATTAGGCTAAGCACCCGCAATTTAGATCCAAGTCATTTGTATTAACGAAATCTAGTTGTTTACTGAAGTAATGATATCGGGTGTTGCACATCACTGAGCCACCAGGAAGTAGCCTGGAGTTTGCAATTCCATCTAGCTTTATAGGGTCTTGAAACGACTGGATTCTTAATGGGAACAACAGTCGACAATGCTCAAATGAGGCTGGCCATGGTGATATATTCTCCACCACTCACAATCCAATATACATGCATCGTTGTTACCCCACCCATCCTACAACGTAGCGAACAGCATGTTTCGATATTGCTGCCTAATGCGGCTGAGTTGCAGTTAGGCTGCATCTCCCCTTGACCTGAAGCTTCATGGCGGTATCATCTTGTAATTCTACATGATACCGGCCGTTACGGCGACAGAAGATCTCAGTTTCCTTGTAACACCTGGACCACCATAGGGGGTTTCCCATCTCATACTCAATACAAGAACAACCTGGTGAGCAGTTGCGCATCTTTAACCATGGAAAAGCGTGTTGCTCAACTAATGAGATGAAATGTAGCCCTTCTTATCAGTGGCCATAACTACATGAATTCCATTATCCGGTAAAACAACCTGCTTTGCAGCTTTTGTCAGTCAAATAAGCGAAATACTTTCAATATGTCGGCGTCTCAACTCTATTCACATCGTGATTACACCATTGGCTGGATTTGCGCTTTGAGTAAAGAACAGACTGCTGCAACCGCCATGCTGGATGCCATACATGATGACCTGCCTAACCCTCCCAATGATCCAAATGCATATACTCTTGGATCTATTGGGAAGCATAATATAGCAATCACGTGCCTACCAGAGGGTAGATATGGTAACAACGCCGCCGCAACCGCTGCATCACACATGGTATCTACCTTTCCATCCCTCAGATTTGGGCTGATGGTTGGAATTGGTGGCGGCGTTCCAAGCAATGAAATCCGACTTGGAGATGTCATCGTCAGCAAACCTGACAGTTGCTTTCCCGGAGTAATTCAATGGGACCTCGGCAAGATTGAGCAAGGGGGCAGAATCGAGCATACTGGTTCGCTCAACAACCCTCCAACTGCATTGCTGACAGCCCTAGCAAAACTGAAAACCAAAAGAGAAATGGAAGGATCCGGGATACCCGGCCATCTTGCTGCCATGGGAGAGAAGTGGCCTAATCTTGTCGCAAAGTATACTCGATCAGAATCCCTACGCGACGTCTTATTCGCAGATGATTGTCCACACATCGAGGGCTTGCCTACACAAGACTCACTCGAAGAGACTCGGACATGCAATACCGAAACAGAAGAAGAGGAAGAAGAGGATGCCAAAGATTGTAGATTTTGCGATTTCACCCAAGCGCGAAAGAGAAAGCCAAGGGCTACACGCATTCATTACGGGCTCATCGCATCTGGCAACATGGTCATCAAGGATGCGCAGTTCCGGAATCAGCTCAATGAGAGGTTCAGCAATAAGATTCTCTGCGTCGAAATGGAGGCCGCGGGATTAATGAACGATTTTCCGTGTCTTGTGATAAGAGGCATATGTGATTATGCAGATTCACACAAGAACAAGGCTTGGCAAGAGTATGCTGCTGCCGTTGCTGCAGCTTTTGCGAAAGAGCTATTGTTGGTGATTCCAGCCCAGGCGGTGGAGCAAATGGATCCTATTACATCTAGTAAGCCGTGATTTTATCTACAATCCTTCTCCTTGTTGCCTTATCAATCAAGAAATACACCACTGGCACTTCGATATCTCATAGTAGCGCTGCCGAATGAGTGCTTTCTGTTTCCACTTCTTATGAACATACTGGTGTTGGAGCCCTAACCAACAAAATACAGTTTTATCCGATATTAGATGTGATGTGGGACTGGCAGTAGAATATCTCGAAGAAGCCAAGGCCTTCAGACACGATCAAAAAGACGAAAAAATCCTTGACTGGATCAGCCCCCTTGATTATGGAGCTGAGCATTCCGATGTGTTGAAACGGTGGCAGCCAGGTACTGGCCAATGGCTCCTCGAATCAACTGAATTCAGAGAATTTGTTGAACGAAGCGACAAACGGATCCTCTTCTGCCCAGGTATTCCAGGAGCAGGAAAGACGGTAATGGCCGCCACCGTGATCGATTATTTGCACAAACAATTCGCCCACGACTCAAGCATTGGCATAGCTTACATATACTTCAACTTCAGGCGGCATAGTGAACAAGATCCGAATACAGTCTTTTCATCTCTTCTGAAGCAAATATCTCGGCGGCAACAACCTTTACACAGCAGCGTTACATCACTTCATGGGACACATGTGAAGGGGGGTACACGCCCGTCGTTTAAGGAGATCATCAAAACCTTCCAGGACGTTGTCACGACATACTCCAGAGTTTTCGTTATTATTGATGCACTTGATGAGTGTGCGTCATCGAATCACTGCAGGGAGACCATTTTGTCGGAAATCATTGGTTGCACCGAACAATCTGATCTATCTGATCTAAAGCTCTTTGCAACAACAAGAGATATTCCTGAGATATCAGAAAGATTCAAATACGCTCTGCGCTTAGAGATCAAAGCTGTTGAATCGGATATTCGCAGGTACATTCAGAGTCGTTTATCTAATCTCTCTCCTACCTCGGTCATCAGCAAAAGCAAGACCCTCCAGGAGGCGATCAAAACAGGAATTAGTGTTGCAGTTGGTGGCATGTAAGAATTATATGACCTGCTATCATTGAGCCAGAGTCTAACCAGTTTCACAGGTTCTTGTTGGCACAGCTTCATTTCGATCAATTGATGGACTGTATAACGCGAAAAGCAGTTTTGAAAACCCTAAAAGCTCTTCCTACCGGCTCCAACGCGTATGATTATACCTACAATGCAGCTATGGATCGTATCAATCAGCAGAGCTCCAGATCGAAAGCAGTTAGCGATAAATGTCCTATCTTGGATCACACATGCAATGAGACCACTTTCTGTCGCTGAGCTCCAGCATGCTCTTGCGGTTGAGATTGAAGAAGACGAGTTTGATGAAGAAAATATTCCGCAGATTGAGGATATCGTGTCAACCAGTGTGGGTTTGGTCACTATCGACGAAAATAGCAAAGTAATTCGATTGGTTCATTATACAACGCAGGAGTTCTTTGAGAGGAATCAAGAAAAATGCCTACCGAATGCCAAAACTTACGTGGCAGAAGTTTGCAGTTGTTATCTGTCATATTCCGTTTCCAGAGATGGACTTTGCGAGCACAACCCTGAAATACTTAAAAAGCTTAGGCTTTTCAAGTACGCTGTCAATTATTGGCAAGATCATGTCTCATTCGGTTTTAGTCAGAGACATGTGGATTTTCTCAAAAAGACCTCTAACCTGCGTGTCTTTGAACACAAATTTCGGGCCGAAACCCCAAATTACGAACTCTTCACCGGACTTCATATTGCTGCAGAGTCTGGGTGGAATGAAATTGTCGAGGCTTTGCTCGAAGATATTACTGACGCAGATGCACATGACGAGTTCAACCGTACACCATTCTATCTAGCTGCTAGCGGTGGTCATGAAGCAGTTATGAGGACCTTACTCAACTCCAACAAAGTTGATGTCAATGTCATATCAAGTGAATCAAGATACACACCGCTTATATGCGCTGCTCAATGGGGTCATGCTGAGGCTGTCAAACTGTTGCTGGACACGGGCAAAGTCAACGTTGGGTATACATGCAAGAGACAAAAGGCTGCCCTTTGGTACGCAGCTATTGGCGGGCATTTGGATGCCACACGATTGCTAGCGGACACACGAAACTATGATTCATATATGGTTCGTGAAATATTTTCATCAGCTTTATTAGGAGCTGTTATCATGGAGCAAGAACCTATCGTCCACCTGCTTCTCGACACGGGATATGCCGATGTTAATGTTCAAACCACCAACGAGTGTTCCCCCTTTTTTTGGGGATTACATTCCTGACATTGTGTCTTTTAATTATAACATAAAAAGATTCTGGTCTATGATGGTAGGAGGACGGCCTAAAGGTCTTGGGGATGTCATATGGAGTTACTTGCCTAATCATATGAGAAGCTCTAGTAACTTTACCTGGTGTTATAAGTCAACCGAATTAAGAGGAAAGCTTGATGCTTTTGACGCTATCACCTGGATTTATCTGCCCATCGAACTAAAGGGTTTTGTTGACGTCGGCCACATCTCTTCGAGTTCCCCGCCCATCGATATGCGATTAGTGGTTGACAAGCCTTTTGACATCGCTCCAAAATTCTTGCCTACAAGGATGATAAATTCTGATAAAATGGATACCACCTGGGACCATCCGTCTACCGGGATGATAGAAAAGGATCTCCAGAAGTACAGAGCTATGGAATTATCTCTGAACCAAGGCAAATCTCCATTATGTCTTGCTGTGGAGTTTGGTTATGAGAATCTTGCGAAAATCTTCCTAGACAGGCAAGAAACCAATGTTGACTTAGTGTCCAAGGACTTTCATTCAAGCACAGCGCTATCCATGGCCGCAAGATGTGGCGGAACTGCGATCTTTCGACTGCTACTCGATAGCGGGAGATTCGACATCAATTCTAAAGATGACTCTGGTCAAACTCCACTCATGATTGCTACCTTACAGTGGCATAAGGAAATTGTTGACCTTCTCCTTCAGAACAATTCTATTGCTATCGATTTACAAGACGAACTTGGCAGAACCGCTCTATTTTATGCTGTTGCACATAACAGATACGACCTAGCTGAACTTCTCATTCATACCGGCAAAGCAAATATTCACATCAAAGATGCATATGGCTATTCGTCGTTATTCGATGCCGTTATGAGAAGAAGCGAAGAAACAGTGAGACTTCTTTTGGAAGCCCTAGGAGCCGATATAGACACGCAAGATGATTATGCGAAAAGCCTACTGTTGCTTGCCGTTGAAGGTGGGAGGGAAAATATCGTCAAACTGTGCCTTGAAACAGGAAAACTCGATGTCAATGCCAGGGATCCCTCTGGCCTAACACCGCTTTTATTAGCTGCGAAACATCCTTCATACATGCTCGATACCATCCGGCTTTTGCTTAATACAGCGAATGTCGATGTCAATGCGAGAGACTACAAGCACCAAAGAACAGCGCTGCTATGGGCTGCTTATGCTGGATATTTGGAATCCTTTACAGTTCTATTACAGACAGGGAAATTCGATATTAACGAGATGTGCACGGCTTAACTCCATTCACACTAGCTGCCCAGAAGGGTAATACAATTATTGTCAAATATTTGTTAAGCATAGACGCGGTTGATCTTTATACGAAAGACTACAAGCACAACAGAACGGCGTTGATGTGGGCTGCCACTAATAGGCCGGATCATTTAACAGTCTTATTGGAGACTGGGAAATTTGATGCTAATGAGATGGATGCGCACGGCCTGACCCCGTTGGCGATAGCTGCCCAGGAACAGCAGACAGGTATCCAGACTGGTCTTACCGAATCTTCACCGAAAACATATGGGGCCGACCTCTATGTGAGAAACTGCAAGTATGGAAATACGGCACTAATATTGGATACTTATGATGGATACTTGAATGGTCTTTCTCTACGACTGGAATTCCGCAAAACAGCTGTTCATGACACGGACTGGGATAAGGACTTAGGTGGTTTAGATTCAGCGGCAATTGGCTTTGTAAATGGGCATCCAGAGATCGTCATATTGTTCAAGTTTAACAGAGATGTTCATTGTTAAAGGTTAGTAAGAAGCAATATAAGAATCATAATTACTATTCGTTCGCGTGATATAATGGCGCAACACCCTTTTAACGTGATGGAGGCGGCAACTCGCCCAACAGAGAAGCATCACCCTCCTCCCAAGGATGCTCTTTCTCAATGCCTCTAATCAACTCCGCATGTCTCTCACTTCTTGGCGTTATTTTGAATGGGAACGGCTTCGGCTTCGCAATAATGCCCGCCTCAAAATCCAACTGTGGCTCCATCACGTTGCCCTGCTCGTCCGTCGCCTTGCTAATGTCGAAAACAGCCACGAGATAGGCCAAGTTGAGAAATAGCGAAGAGTCAGCGAGATATCTTCCAGGACACACTCTTCTTCCAAAACCAAAGACTGCCCATCGCGGATTAGGCTCGTTTCGCGGCTCGAGAAAGCGTTCAGGGGCAAACGTGTCAGGATCGGCGTAGACAGCAGGATCGTGCGTGAAGCTCCAGATGGATGGGAAGATGTACGCTCCCTTTGGCAAGTCGTAGCCTTTGTATGTCATGTCCTCAGCCATGGCATGAGGGACGCCAAGTGGTAGGATCGGGCACCAGCGGAGAGCCTCAGATACCATTGCCTCGACATAGGGCATCTGGTCCATGTCAGCCAGTACAGGTATACGAGTGCCGCCGGTGACTCTATCGATTTCCTCTTGGGCTTTGCGTTGGGCTTCGGGGAACATGGTCATGGCTAGGATGAAGCTGATGAGAGTTGAGACTGTGGTGTCTGCTCCACCTCCATATAATGCAGCAGCAGACCATTTAATAGTATGTGCCTCATCTTCGCTCGGCTCATCCGCATCACCAATACACTCCTGAACAAGCCTCGCGACATAGGAACCCATAATGTTATGGTCAATCATTTGTTTGCGTACAAATTTATAAGGTTCGTTGATGACGGCGCGGATTTCTTTGCCATACTGGTTGGCCTCGGCCTTGAAGCCTGTGCCAGGGAAGCCATCGGGAAGCCATTTCAAGGCAGGTATAAATTCGACGAGTCGTGTAAACGGAACAGAAGAACGGGAGAAGTTGGCCATCATGCGGTCAATCAGGCCAATTAAGGGGTCGGGTCCATGAGGGTTGATGGTATAGCCGTATACGATTTTGAGGATGATTGCGCCGGCTTCACTGTTAGGAATGGATCAGTTACACCATTCACAGCTATAGAGCTCTCACTCCATCTCTCAAGTTATGTCAAGGTATAGATACTCTCTACTCACGTTTCAAAGTGTTTAACAATCTTTTGAGGATCCTTTAGGGTTCGAAGCAGCAGCCGTCCGGCTTCTCGTTCTTGTATTTCTGCATACTTGGTCGCCAGAACCTTGGTGCCAATAGCCTTGTGCATAACTTTCCGCTGAGAAGTAAACCGCTTTTCCAACTGATGCAGGGAGATGAATTCTCCAAAGCCACAATAGTTGGCAAACTGGAAAACGGGGCGTCCAGAAGACGTCTGGGACTTCTTCTCCATAATCTCCTGCGCGGCCTCCTTGTCGGCAATGAAGATCATGGGCTGTCCCAGGACAGTGACGGAGGCAATCGGTCCATATTGATCGTTGACTGATTTCCAATGTACATGATTAGGTGTGTCTTTCGAAGGGAGGTTGAATATATTGCCGATTAATGGGAGACCCTTTGGCCCAGGGGGAAGATTCTTCTTGGGCTTCCGGAAAACCTGGTGGTAGACAAGAAATCCCACCAGAGCAATCAGTGCCTGGACAATGAACGTGCCTGTCATGTCCACGAAATTATGGTTAATCGAGGCAAACAGTCATTTAGTGGCAGAGATGGAGCTAAGGAGCAGTTTGTCTTTTAGTCCTAAAGACGGCAGCAGTTTCAACTAATATCCCTTTAGCTCTCCTCGTCTTCGATACCACTCCTAATACAGTATAACTCTATAGCACTGCATGGAATGCTTGCTAGTGGTGGATCCATGTTACCGTGATGACAGAATACTATGCAGGCTGCTGACGTGATTCGGAGTACTAGTATTTGAGTTGTCGACGGACACTCATAGCTCCTCGGAGATAGAGTGAGCTGTATTGTCTCAAAGCGGCCGAGAATAAGATGGGAGGCATTAACAATCCGACTCCGAGCCCAACAGCCCACAATTGACAATCAACCGTATAAAAGTCCTATGAGGAATATCCTGGGAAAAAATGCGCCTCCACAATAAGTAAAAATGCCGAATTGCAGTATCCGCTGCCATGGAGTGGTCAACGAGTCTTGACAAGACTATAGTAGCAATGTGAATAGTATCCTGCCTGACTCACTATTTTTTTCAAATCTCGTACTAAATGCCGTTTAAAGAGACATTGTGGATTCTCCAACAGGGGAAGCTCAGCGGGTCCGGGACAAGCTTCAGGCAGTTGACTTTGACTTGTTAAATTCTGACATAGAGCATCTAATCCCACCTTGTTCACAGCTCTGCCGCCTGACGATCCGAGCTGTCCTATATCAACAGGGATCGGGGCATAACTCCGCCTCCGTGTGAAAACGCGTATTCCCGTGTTATTTTAGACCCGTACACCCCACAAGCATCATAAACGTTAGTCTAATACTTTCAAGTACTTTTTACATAACCCTAGTTTTTAATTAATTACTAATAATTATACCTTTATATAATTTTCTATAGTAAAGAACCTAATTTTACTATAATAATAAAAATATTATTAAGCTTCTAATTAATAAAAATCTAACTTAATAACCTAGGTAAGTTAAGGTTATTTTAAATTATTTAAAAGCCTTAATTATAATAACTTTAATTTATAAAAATATTAATTATTAATAATAGCCTTTAACTTATATACTAATATTAAATATACCTTAGTTATAGCTAAAGCTATCTTTAAGCCTTATTATACTAAGTATCTAAGGGCTTAGCTTAAGTTTAAGCTTTATTACTATTATTATTATTATTAACCTAAGCTTTTATTTTTATAATATTAAAGACTTTAATAATATTTACTAAACTTAATAATAACTTATATTAAGCAGCTAAGTAATTTTAAATATTAAAAAAGTTTATATTATTTTATAATATTTAAATAATAACTTTATTATTATAGTTTAACTTAATAGCTTAGTTTAAGGCTATTAGCTATAGCAGCTGCCTTAGGCTTTAACTATAATAGTAACCTTTGCTATAACCTTTATAAAAACTTTAACTTTAGTCTTAGCCTTAATTATAATTATAATAAAGGCTATAACTTAAACCTAGGATTTATATTTAACTTAGGCCTAAAATTCAGCTGCAAGGGCTTAGGTTAATAATAGTAACAATAATAATAGGGCTTAGACTTAGGCTAAGCCCTTAGATACTTAGCATAATAGGGCTTAAAGACAGCTTTAGCTATAACTAAGGTATATCTAATGTTAGTATATAAGTTAAAGGCTATTGCCAATAGTTAGTATTTTTATAAATTAAAGTTATTATAATTAAGGCTGTGAAGGAGTCGGCCTATAGGGCTTCAGCGATAGCTAGCGCTGCTATTCCTCCGCGGGGTTACCGCTAACCAATTGCGCTATAAACTGCAAAAGGATATAAATTAAACTTACTAGCAGCTGTAAGTTTAACTAACTATATAAGGCCTATAGAGCTTCTTATTAAGATAGGGATTAGGCATAGCCTGAATCTGTAATAAAGGCTTTTAAATAGTCTAAAATAACCTTAACTTACCTAGGTTATTAAGTTGGATTCCTATTAACCGGAAGCTTAATAATATTTTTATTATTATAGTAAAATTAGGTTTTTTACTATAGAAAATTATATATAAAGGTATAATTATTAGCAACTAATTAAAAACTGGGGTTATGTGGAAAGTGCTCGAAAGTATTAGACTAACGTTTATGATGCCTGTGGGGTGTAGATAGACTGGCGTAGTTGGCGCATGCGCCAATGCAATTCTCCACCTCAGCTATAGGGTTCGTAGTTTGGAAATTACATGTATGTACTAGGTAAACAATGGTATAATCGAAGCGCCGTGGACACTACATTTGCGTTAATCTCATGCACGGTTGAGACTATATCATTGAGCACAAAGGCAGCAGTTTAGGAATCACGGCTAGGAGTCACTAGGAAAGATGAGACGACGTGTGTGGTGAAACGGCGGATGAAAAAAAGGGATTCAAAATTAAGGAGCCAACCTCTGAAATTGTGGGTATGCTCTCCCAATGCTCTCTCTCGCAATTGACTGAATAGACAACTGGTGCTTAATAATTCACGATATGGCTGCTTCATTTATACGGCCGTGATACTGCCAAATTTGCTCTCCCACTCCTCGTTGACGTCCTGATAGTCCTCTGCACCGTAGGGGCTCGTCACCTCGGCGAAAAACCCCTTCTGTATACGAAGGGGATTCAGGCCGAGATCCGTCTGCAGCAGGTCGAGGTAGTACACGGCGTCGAAAATGGTGGTTGGGGACTTTGTTTCGGCAGGGTAGCGCCACCTGCCGAAGCGGTTGTGCAGCATCGCCTCGTATCGCAGCTTGGCCATGGCCTCCTTGTCGTCGACGGCTTGCGATGGGTCGTTGACGAGGAGGCGCCGGAAATAAGCACCGATCCAGAGGCCCTGGAGGTGTGCGGTTATCGTGTTGCTGAAGTTGCTGACGAAGCCGCAGAAGGCGGTGTCTCGAGGTCGGAGGAAGCGTTCCGATGGTGGTACGAGGAAGCGGTACAGCATGAAGGGGGTTTGAGGGGTATATGGCGTCATGGCCGCCTTGCTGGAGATGCCCTTTTGCTTGGTTAGGGGGATGTAGTTTTTGTTCCAGACGGGCTGGTCTGCGAGCCTGGGGAAGCGCTTCGTGATTTCCTTGTCGGCGCGTCTGATGAGATCCTGCTGGTTGGCGAGATCCTCGGGGGGAGCCTCTGTGTCAATCTCATGTGGCAGACCAAGCTCTTTTTCGATGCCCTCGGGAAGAAACTTGATAGGAGGAGAGGTGATCCAGCCAGTGTTGGAGATTAAAGCGTCCGAGTCGAATGAGGTGCCGTCGGCCAGATGGACCTTGCCGGGACTCAGGTGATCAATCTCGCCGAGGTGAACCTTGATCTTGCCGTTCCGGACGAGCTCGAAGAAGTCAGTGTCGTAGTTGAGAATGCTGAAGCTGGCTGCTGTGAACATGGCTGGGAGCCATGGCTTCAGCTTCGCCGTCTCAGGATGGGAATCATATGAATTGAGACTCATGACGTCGCCACCAAGGATAGCCCAGAAGGCATTCACGATGAGGCGGCCGATAAACGTGCCGTGGAGGAAGCGCTGAATGCCCGTGTAACCTGCGGCACCGCTGTAGACACACGGACTGAACCATGTGAGGAAGCGCATATCTGCAAAGAAGCAAGTTAGCTACCTGGACGGTGTCGATGACGGGGACGATACATACTCGCAAGCTTCTCAATCCATTTCTTGAATGGAGTTACATACGATGGGGACATCCAGCAGGGACCGTGACCAGTCGCTATACATGTACCAAGTCAGCACTGTCGGTTTCACCTCTTTCTCATCTTCGTCAAAGTAAAGAATATGAAGAAGAAAGAAATTTAACGCAAGGGGGCCAACGAACATCTAATGACCCAATTGACTTCTACGCCGGCGGTGGCATAGCTGTAAGCGGCATCCCAGCCAAACTTTGTCCCCCCAAACACGGTGACTGCTTTGGAAGTCTGGAGGGTATCTCGGTTCTGTCGAAAGTGTTTGCTGTGGAAGATCTTGCCTCCGAAATCCTCCTGGCCGTCAAAGTGAGGCATGAAGGGCTCTGAAGTCAACCCAGTGGCGATAATGAGGCGCTTGGCAAAGATCTTGGACTCTTGACCCTCGTGGTTGACAATGGTCAGGGTCCAGCCGCCTTCTGTAGTGTCATTGTGTTCGGCGACGGCGATCTTGGTTCGAAGACGAATTGACCCCCCGAGGTTGAAGTTGTCCACGTAGGCCTTGAGATAGGCATTGGTGACCTCTCCGGGAATGTATTGTTCAGGCTTTACTTGGAATTTGCTGGGATCCATGGGGAAATCCGGATACTGGTACGTCCCCAAGAGATTGTTGCTCTTCACATCTGGATACAATCGCTCATCGGCCCATGTTCCGCCGACACTGGACTGAGGATCGAATATCACGAGGGAGTCATCTGGGTGGAGGGCGCGGTATTGCTTCGCGGCGGCCAGTCCGTACCATCCTAAGGTCAAAGGTAATTAGCGTCTTGACCTTGTTTTTCCCTTTCTTTTTGAAAAGGTGCGACACAGCTAGAGACGCAGGAGAAGGACAATACATGGATAGAACAGGAAATTTGAAGCGAGAAAATGACAACTTACCGGCGCCAGCCACGACGCAGTCAATCGTCTCCATTGTTGGATTCGGTTGCTGAAGCAGAGTCCCTCAAGGTTGCTTTTTTTTTCCCACGTTTCTTTTTTGTTCCAGTCTCCTCTTTGGCCACCACCATGATGGGGAATTATGTTGATCAAATACTGGGCACTAGGTAGCACTCAACTAGCAGGGGGGCTTGTCGCACTTGTTAAACCAACCCCATTGTCGCTTAGATGGAACCTTGGCAGCCTGGAGGATTTTCGAGCTTACGGAGGACAAGCACATCCTCACTAGGCCAAGGATGACGGAGTGTTGTTGCACATCCAATAGCCCGGATGAACCAACCTGCAGGCCTGTGACCCGCATATGTATGCGGTTTGCTGATTAGGGCCAGACGCGGGAATTCTTCAGCACGCTTTGTAGGATTTGTAGGATTTGCAGGAAAAGGTGAAGAGGGTAGTAGTGAATCAATTGGGCACTTTTGTGTCTTTGAGCTAATGATAGGGCTTAGATCAGATCCAACAAGACATGGAAAATAAATAAGCCCGCCTAGTAGTACTCGTAAGTACTATGAAATCGGGCTTTCGACAACTACGATGAAAGTAAGCTTGAACTTTCTTTTTATGGAGACTGAGCTTGCGGGATTTCATGCCATCCGCGGCACAGGAATTGAGCTCCCCTTACGTTAATAATAACGGTGTGGAGCTTCCATGTATCTCGTCTACTACTTGAGACGGCCATCATCGCTGGGGGGGCCATCATTGATACCGTTTGGGTTGTATAGACCCTTGTTACGGCAGGGTCACTGACAAGACGTTGCCAAGATGACACGGACGAGTATGTATCCTATCAAAGGATAAGATCGTCCGTCCACTTCTGGAGAGGAAAAACCCCCCCTGGCCCGGGGAGCTTGCATGTACGAGGACCTGTGTTTCGAGAGAGGGTCGTTGAGAATGAAATATGATGGAATGGCCTCGCACTTTTCGTCTCATGTCAGTGGGTTGAATGATGCTTGAGTTGTTGAGCAAGCATATGTCAGAGCCCTGACCCTTCTCTGGGAGTCTTGTCCAAGCAAAAAACACGCCTCTGCTGCTCGGCACATCATGTCATCTCCTCCGCCAGATCCGGCTGCGCTGGCTGCAGCCGCTGCAGCCTTTCACCAATTCACAGTTGAGGCCTTCACCCTCTTGGCAGTTGGTATAGCCATCACCGTGCTCAGGACGTTTGCTCGCGTTAGATTTGCTGGCTGGCGAGGCCTGAGCGGCGATGACTACCTTGCCTGGGTGGCTATTCTCTTCTACATTGCCGAGACTTGTCTGGCATATAGTGTTGGAAATGCGGCCAACGGACTTGCGAATAATAACATGACGGATGAGCAGCGGGCTGCGTTGTCGCCAGATGATCCGGAGTATCATTTGAGGTAGGCAACTCGCCGGAAGAATAGGGGCAGCATCTATGCTGACGCGCTTGACAGAGTGCTGGGATCCAAGATCCAGATTGCGGGATGGTCGACATATTCGACGCTTCTTTGGACGCTCAAGGCGTCGTTGCTGATCTTTTACATCAGACTAACGGTATGCTTTCCCATACAGATCAGTATTCTCCGTCCAAACATCTTTCTGATCATGCCCCTTGATTAGGACGGATTGGCCACGCATTACCGCGTTCGAATCTATATAGGCTTCGCCTTCCTTGCAGCCAGCTACATTGTTGTTGCGCTGAATCTGTACCTCTCATGTCGACCTTTCCACAAGCTTTGGCAGATATATCCCGATCCCGGAAGTCAGTGGTCTCTGACCCCTATTTCCTCTCCAGCCTTGTGCTAATTTTGGTGCTTAGATGTCTGCCAGCCTGCCGTTTCGAACCAGATCATCTGGGTCTATTGGGCATTCAATGTGACGACCGATCTCTACATCATATCGATTCCGTTGCCTATGCTCTGGACAACTACTCTGAAGCCTTGGAGGAAAATCGGACTTATTTTTCTCTTTAGTGGCGGACTATTCGTCGTCGTTTGCGCCACTCTTCGCTGTGCGCTTATTGTGTTGGTGCGTTGTCTGTACTATTTGCAAGGCATGCAGAGTCGAAGCTAATTTGAAACAATCTAGGACACGGCGAATGGTGCACAGCTGGCTGGATCTTGGGCTGTAAGAGAAACCTTTGTCGCAGTCGTCACCTCCAATCTGCCTATGCTCGTTCCCATGCTCAAGATGTTGATTGGGCCTTTTATTGGATCCATCCTTTCCTCGAGGCGTTCAACCCAAAAGCTCGAAGATGCAACACCGAAAGACCTCGTCACCTTTGGTGGAAGCTCCAAGAGCTGGCGTGGCCGGGGTCCCCCAACTGCCAACCCAATCACCAACATCACGATAAATGAAAGCGAGGAACACATTGTGCAAGATGTCAGAATGCAGGACCTCAAAGTATGGAGCGACGGCCACGACGAAAGCCAACAATTGGCAACTAATGATGACAGTAGGAACATTCGGAAACACATCGAGATTGACATTGTGAGCGTGGATCACCGCCTTTCTCGCGATCAGAAGCAATTGTCTCGCGATGAGCATGCTAGGAGGCTTCGGGGATCGTTTCCATTTCCTGACAGCAGTTAATAAGAATACCGAAACATGATACCCTTTTTGATTGGACTATTCTTGATTATAATTCCTTTTTTTTCTTGGGATCTTTTGTAGGGCCAAGTCTTAGCGTATGCGTAGCAAGTCTCCAAGTTAATACAGGGCGGGGTTGATCACAGGTCAAAAGTTATCAGTCATTTATGCAGCCCTTTAGCACCTCTGGTTCATTGGATATCGGCACTTTGCTTTGCCTTTTTCTTCCTCGGCAACCAGCGCTAGGGGGAGAAGGATTTGCGTTGACACGTAAGACGGGTTGCTAATTGCCGTGTCTTTGCTTTTTGTTTCCAACTTGGAACCTTGGCGAAACTAGCTTCGACTTAACGTGAATCCTGATGGGTCCAGAACCGTGTGGTTTGGCCATGAGGGAAGACGTGTCGACGTTTTCTGTTCCTATATTTGCTTACCTGTAATGGTGTTGCGACGATCTGTGAGGCACAAGTCTCAATATTACGGACGACTTCCTCCGCGCTGCCCCTCGCTATTCCTTCGGCCGAAGAGACTGGAGGAGGTTTTGTACACCCCTATTTTCAATCTCTTTGCAGTATCCGTGAAAAGCACGTGCACTTGCACCCGGAATTCCCCGTCAAAGGAAAACATTTCACATTTTAAAGCTCGTATCATGCACGCCTCCGAAAACAACTAGTGGGGATGATCTGCGTACAGAAGTGGCTAGTCAAGAAGGCCAAGACAGCTATCAAACACTCCCCACAGGCAATCGGACATGATCCGACAATCCAGACGAACGTTTGGGAAATAGGCGAGGTGCACTTTCACATGATCGGCCTCAATAGCTGGTTATAAAGAGAATCAATGGATGCTTGGCTCGGCTTTGTATCTGTCTTTGCCATGTTTCCAAGCTATGTATCTAGCGGCACATTTATCTTGGGGTTCTGCCTTTACGTGCAATTGTTACCTGGAATATTTACAAGCAAGTTGCTGGGAAAAGTAGTAAAATTAGCGATTAGCTAGTCATACATACACGACTAGGAATTGCACACGGCCCGTTGCTTCGATGCCTACCCAAATTTGTACAGATCATCAGACACAGTTCCCCTTTCTTTCTCCAGGAAAAGAAATTTCCCATGAGGACAAACTTTCCTCTTTCCGTGTCCGGTATAATGAGAGGAGCGAGTTTAACATGGATGCATACACCGAGCTACACAGCTGGTTCTGTAACGCTATCATAACAGATACAACATGGATTCGTTCATCTAGTCGATCAACACAACCCATAGGATGTCGTAATGGTCGTAATGGAATTCCGCATAAACACCGAATTCCATCAATGTGTTTTCTTGACAATCATTCCCCAATTGAAGGTATGCCAACATTCGCGTTGACTTCTTGAACTCACGGACTATGCGGATTTCCGACTCCACGAGGTATCGAAGAGGGCATGCTCACAGATCCCTGCCCCTGCCCTGTCTGTACAGGGAGTGCGGATAAAGAGGCAAAATGATCCGCCAATAACAAGATATCCTTTCTGAGCTTGAGACCGGTCGGTAAATAAAAAACGTCCATGGGGCGGGAAACTGATTCGAGTTCCCCGGCAGACTAAAAGAGTCGGCTACTGGGCGTATAGATTTAGTGCTCAACTTTCACATGAAACACTGGAAATGAAAAGAAACGTTGGTCGATATTAACATGATACATTCGAATCGATACAAAAACACCAAGCATCCACCTGCCGACCGTGATTGACGCTGGCAGAAAGCTTGGAGTCAGTTCTAAGCCCGCACAGATGGGATGATTCTTGCGGTAATTAATAGGCCTACATGCAGAAGTTTTTCTACATACTCTCTACCGAATCGAGTACTCGTACATGGAAGTTCCTGACATGCCCCTGGAAAGTCTGCCACATTGGGATTGTCAGGGGATAGACTTCGTCAGGATGAGTAAACGCCGATGCTTGGCAAGCTATATATATTTCCGAGGTAGCCATATCCTCGGTATTCCCCCCTGGCCTTTGGGCGAATAGAGGCAACTCGTGTGATTGTCTTCTAATTACAAAGCCCATAGCGAATCTCCAGCACTATCTGCCCAATTCAGTCGTCGCTACTTGGCCTGGTGGCCCCTGTAGAACTAACTATATTTGCACAGGCAGCTTGGTCTAATGGAGTAACATTGATTCGCCAACAAATGGCTTGATTGAGAAGTTCTCCATCGCAGTGGTTTACTCATCTTGACCTTGTGCCATCGCGAATCGTCATATGCCGAGCAACGGTGAGCGCTTACCTCGAAGCTTTCTAGTCCCGGCACCAGGGACAAGCATAAATTGCGCCACAACGACAAGGCAACTGGAGTGTTTGTTCCGTATTCTATTGTTTTGAGAGCACTTGTGTGTAGACTTGTCTATTGGCCAATCTACGACGACTTGCAAGTAACACTGTAAGAGACAATGTCGCAGACTTCCAAAGGAGGCTGAAGGTTCAGTTCTACAAGGATCGCTACAAGTTGCTACTAGAGATCCGGGGCATACCTACTTGGGGCTCTGGTGATTCACTCAATTGAGTTGCCTCCTGAGATCAGCTGCAAGGTTGTTCGTAGCATGGGTATTGTGAGACCAAAACTGCTCAGGCGTGATATGAGTTCTTGTCGTCTGTATTTGCGACCGACACAGTCCAACAGTGCTTATTAAATAGTAGATTGATCCAAAGAAATTTGCAGAATATTTTTCGCAAAGCTTCTTTTGATGATATTACAGTGAGAAGAAAAAAAGGATCCCAGACTTACATATGCATAGAAGTCCATGCACTGTATCACAATGGTCATTGGCCGTGGCGAGTTAATCGGGCTTCGGTTTAAATCACGGGCCAAGCTTATGTCGACTCCGCATTCAATCGCCGATTGCGGCTCGAAACAGGGCGGTGGCATGTGTCTCCTCAGCATCTAGTTTATAAAGGCAACGATAGAAGGAGGAACAAACCCACCATAATAGACATCAAAGTATTTCGATATTCATTAATTGGAAACGTCGAGATGTCTACCACAACAACCGTCCAAGTTGAAACGCAACCCGCTGTGGAGAGCATCGAACTCCGGCATCTCGGCCCTGGCGCTTCAACCGGCCGCCAAATCAGCGCTGAGTCCAAGGAGGCATCGCACGTGGAGGCGGCACCGGATGTTTCAGACGGCCATGACGGGGGTGAGCCGCCGCCGGGTGCTCTTGGGGAGACGGAGAGGTGGAATCGGCCTGTTAAGAACATTGGCCGGCTTGCGTTTGCGTTTGTGTCGTTTGCCATTGCGGGGATGAATGATGCGGCAGTTGGCGTAAGCGAATCTTTGCTTCTTTCTGTTACCCTTTTGCAGAGTACCACGATGTTAATAACTGGCATGTTTATATCTATCTACTTTAGGCTTTGATCCCATATGTAAGTGACTCCACCGCCCAGCATGTATCTCTGACTTTTTGCACATGATGGGTACTCACTCTCGTATCATCTCGACAGCTAGAAGAGTACTACAACCTCAGTTACACCGTCATATCCTTAATCTTCCTTACACCTTTTGTTGGCTACTCTATCGCCGCCTTCACCAATGCCCGCATCCACGTCCTGTTTGGCCAGCGAGGCGTGGCCATCATGGCACCCATCTGCCATCTCATCACGTTTGCTGTCCTTGCCTCGCACCCGCCATATCCTGCTCTTGTCGTGTGCAATGCCATTAGCGGATTTGGAAACGGCCTGACGGATGCCTGTTTTTGCGCCTGGGTCGGCGCCATGGACAAAGCGAATACAATCCAGGGTTTTCTGCACTCGTGCTATTCGCTTGGTGCATTGTTCTCACCGCTGATAGCTACCTCGATGGTTGTCAAGGGTGGTTTGCCATGGTATACATTTTATTATATCATGGTGAGTCCCTGATAAATACACGGAGAATTTCTATTATCAAAAACTAATGGTTGCTTTCTCATCAAGATTGGCATGTCCGGTCTGGAATTTGCTGGCCTTGTCATGGTCTTCTGGGACAAGACTGGCGCTGTGTATCGAGAAGAGCATGCCCGCGGAAATGCGGATGCTGGAACTGCTGGCGCAGGCACTCGCGAGGCAATGAAGTCGAAAGTCACCTGGCTGTGCGCACTCTTCTTCTTTGCCTACATGGGCGTGGAAGGTAAGTGGCACACATCTATACTTGATGGTATTTCACACCATAGCACAGGCTAATGTATATCTATGATAGTTGGTCTCGGAGGTTGGGTCGTTACATTTATGCTCCGAGTCCGTCATGCCTCGGCGTATGCATCTGGAATTTCAGGCTCAGGCTTCTGGGCGGGTATGGCGCTTGGCCGTGCCGTCTTGGGATTCGTAACAGAGCGATTTGGTGAGAGACTTTGCCTGTCAATTTATCTTGGCATCTGTCTCGGCCTCCAGTTGCTATTCTGGCTTGTCCCTCAGTTTGTCGTTTCTGCCGTCGCCGTCGCCTTTCTGGGCTTCTTCCTGGGCCCAATGTTCCCCGGAGCTGTCATGGTAACCGCCAAGCTGTTGCCAAAACGCATCCACGTCAGCGCCATTGGGTTTGCCATGGCTATGGGAGGCACTGGAGGCACGGTATTTCCTTTCATAATTGGTGCTATTGCGTCTCACAAGGGTGTTTCCGTCTTACAGCCCATTATTCTGGCGCTCATTGCTGTGATTGCCGCAGTTTGGTTGAGCTTTCCCCGTATTCAGAAGCGGGACTGAGGTGAATCATGAAGTACTCGTCAAACCGACCATATGCCACCATGGCCAGAGCAGAATCGTTTGGCAATGTTCTTTTCCTCTTCACATTTTAGCCTTTTTAGTTGGATAAGCCGGTGAGTGTTAGATTGGTAGCTGCACGAGTCAGCGACAATCAGCAGTTAGTAGTGTTGGACACAGTAGACTTCTTTATTGCTCACCAATCCTTTTCATGAATCAATCGTGGGAGGCAATGACTCGAGTTTGATTAGTTGATTGACATGAGGGAATGAGAACATGCTGTCCATGTTTACCCTGTCTCATCACGCTCACTAATACGTCCAACATCTCATCTTTTGATGGATACATATCTTCCAAAGGTGAGACAAATGTTCATAAACTACAACTATATGAGCTGTACCTGGTGCCTTGAAAATCTTGGGAAATTGTGTAACAAATAATAGCTCTTGTAAGTCGCAAAGTTGTGACAAATGATGCAATTCTGGGGAAAAGTTGACTTAGCGTCATGTGATCGCATTTAGAGCAAATTTCTAGTCATTGTGCTCTGAAATTCAGCACTTGCGAGGTTTAAAAAATTATAAACTCCAAACCGCAGGCTCTAGCTTTTCTTCCCAATTCATTTCGACTCAACTCAACTCATCCTCTGTGGCCTTCTTAGCTATTTGCAATCTGACAAGCACGCAAACCTTCAAAATGCCCATCATCAACGCTGATGCCCCGCCCTCAACCGCCGACACACACTACGTCGTCTACTTTGCGTCTGGTGAGCCGTCCTGGTGTCCTGATTGCCGAAACGCTCTCCCGGCCCTCCAGAGCGTCTTTGGAGCAGACTCAGCGCCTTCGGCAACCCTCATTCTCGCCGGTACCCGAGAGGAGTGGAGGAACCCAAGCAACAAGTGGCGCGGTGCGCCCTACAACATCAACTGTCTACCAACCATTGTAAGGGTGGAAAATGTAAGTTGGCGGGGTTTCAAACATCTTGATTAGGTACGGATACCTAACACTGAATATGATAGGGACAGGAGGTTGCACGCCTTGGAGACGTTGAGGGCCAGCAGGAGTCGGCTTTGAGAAAACTGATTGCTTGAAGAGGGGACTCGGAAAAGGTCTACGATATCTCAGGCAATAATAAATTATGCAATCAACTACTCCATTCATCTATCTCCTAGGCATAAAAAAGGCCACCTTTGACTAATTCATGGTGCTCTCTGCCGATGGACTGACGGGAATTTCCTGAGTAACACAGTGAACACCACCACCAAGTCGGGGCAATTCATCAATCAGAACAGGATAAATCCTCCTCTCGTCGCCAAAAAGCATTTGGGCTACCCTAATTGCCGCCGCGTCATGAGCTGGATCACCGAATTGAGGGAGGATGATGCCTCCATTGACCAACAGATAGTTGACGTAGCTCCTCACAGCCCGATCGCCCTCAAATCCGCCGCCCCCAAACAAATCTTCATCAGGCGTCTTGCACTTCAATAATCTCGAATGGACGACCTTTTGCATCGGTGGCGCTGCTCAGAATCTCAAGAGCCTCTTCGTAGACGGTAGTCCATTCGGTTGGCTTCACCTCATTGGCCTTGCTTATGAGCAGCACGCCCGGCCGAACAAATCGAACAAGAGCGTCGATATGGCAGTCCGTCGAGTCAATACCATCCCTTCCAGGGATCTAGAGAATCTTTTCGATACCCAGGCAGCGTTTGAGCTCGGCCTCAATTTCTTCGCGAGACTTTCCTGGGTTTCTGTTATCTTTGATGATTGAACTTTCCGTAATCAAGAGAGTACCTTCGCCATCAGTCTCAAGTGCTCCACCTTCAGTGACAATGGATGTCTTGATTCGTTCAAAGTTAAAGTCCTTTAGGAATGTCTTTGCGAATTCAACGGTTGTAGGCGTGGGATATTTATTGCCCCAGCCATTAAAGTTCCAGTCAACGCCGACGATACTGGCCTACCCCTTGGTTGGCTCTTTGACAACAAATGTAGGGCCAATGTCCCTCGGCCAGACATCCATGCTATCGCCTTCAATTTTGTGGAGCGTAATTTCGAAAGGCGTGGAAACTTCGTTGAAGTACAACTCCGCTTCTTCATAACGCTCACTGCCAACAGCTAGGATTACGCTTTGGAAGTTGGCCACAGCTTGTGCAATTGACGACACTTCTGCTGTTGCCCTCGCCAATCTTTCAGGATACTCTTTATAAGTACCCTCCAGGCCGGTCCAGCCTAGAATAGTCTTGCTTTGCGGATGCCATTCCGCGAGGCGTCGAAGAGTAAAGTCAGTCATGTTTGGATGGTTGATTGATGTGCAGAAAAAATAGACGAGTATGCAGAGTAGGCGTTGGGAAAGTAGGAACAAGAAGGATTGAATTGAAGTCCAAGTTCATCTGCTATCTGAGCGGACTACATAGGGATATTTATAGGAGTTGCCCTGAAGCTGTCTGACCTCATATCCAACAGCAGTATTATTCAGAAGAGGAGTCTTCGTAGTCCCTTGCAGCGTTAGTGTTGTGGTGGCGTCGAATAAATTCACTTCTATCGAAGATGTGTTTCGAACACAGCATAAATATGGGCTCTGTCTCAGTAACCACATGCCAAATTACGTGATACTGCATTTATTGGATACTTGTTCAACTTGTGATGTCATGGGTACACAAAGCACAAAGATGTTACACAGAAATGTGCTTGGGGGGGATAACGTGCAGCCAGGTCAGTGCGTGGTTAGCTATGAGGACAAGGTCCAAGTTTTGGAGTTTGCGGGGTTGAGTAGATGGAGAAATGACCACATAATAATCAGAATAGATGGTGTAAATTGTATTGAAGTATAGAAGAACATTGTGCGTGTCTATGGAACGTTGAGACTGAGCAGCTCGAAGAGTGTTACGCGCTTTTAGACAGCTTTGACCGCCAGCATAAGGATAAGTGCATGTTACAGCCGACTGCATGCATTCGCATGGATTTAGACGCATAGCATAATATGAAAGTAGAAATATTTCGTAGCTGGCAAGCGAGAAATGTTATGTTAAGTGTTGAAAGGAGACGAGCTAGGGAAAAGGAATAGGTTGTGGGATACTGACTGATAAGAGAATGAATCATAGGTCCACTGCTGTTTAACAAGGTTTCGATACGAGTCAGATGGTTCAAATAGGTACAGCTACTCAAATACATGTTCTGTTCATATCCACCAGCGACACCTGCCCTGTTCAAGCTACCGTATTAGAGCAGCAGCCTACTCAATGCCAACGCTTTCTGCTAGAGTATCTCGAAGAGCATCAAATTGAGTGAACCACTCCTGGGTTCTCGTATTTTTCCTCTGAAGAACATCTCCCGCCTCAGCTATGTACTTCTCGCAGAGCGCTCGTGCTTCTGAAACTCTGTCGTTGGAGGCAAGATATGAGATGAGATTATATGCTGTTGTGAGTGTTTCGCTGTGGGCCAGCCCAAGAACTTCGCTTTTATTTCTCAAGTTGCGCCTGTAAAGGGAGATGGCTTCGTCAACCTTTTCGTCATCCTGACTTAGCATATATGCCAAATTATGTTCCGCAACGAGAGTATCCGGATGGAGGTGCCCAAGCAGTTCTCGCTTGATCTCGTAGGCCTTGAGCGCCAGTTTTTCTGCTTCCTCAGTCTTGCCTTGTTCGTCGAGAACTGTGGCAAGATGTGCCATACAATTCAAGGTGTCGTTATGTTTCAGCCCAAGAACCTGTTCGCTACGGGCCAGCGCTTCACGTTGCATCCTCTCTGACTCTGTGTAATCCCCAGTCAAAAGAATAGCTGTGGCAAGGTCACTCAAACTATCGATTGTCATGGGATTGTCGTCTCCGAGGGTCTCGCGCCGGTATTCCACGAGTTGTTTGAGAATAGGAAGGCCTAGAAGGTCCTGATCAAAAGTGGCGAGAGTCCAACCCAGCAACCCCATGCTAACCAACGTGTCAACGTGCTTTTCGCCTAGATTCTGGTAATTTATTTCGAAAGACTCCTTGAACCTTGAACGCGCTTCATCATAGTTGCCATTCCAGTTGGATAAACCTCCCAGTGGAAGCCAGTAACTTGGCTCTGATGATTTCGGAATCCTTTGTGGTCGTCTTGAACTGATACTGCAGGATCCACTCAGCATGAGGGAGCAGAATTTCCCCAAGTTTGAAATAGTCCGACTTTGGTTGCGATGATGGCGCAGGGAATTGGGATGTGATGGACTTCAATGCTTGGAAAGCCCACTTGTCTATATCCTCAGGGTTCTCCTCTTCTAGCCACCACCTTGTTGCCAGCTGCACAAGACGGTGTGTGCTAAACACCGAGTCGTTCTCGTCAATAATCGAGAAGGCTTTTAAGAGGTCGGCAGCTTCCTGGAAGTGGGAGCTTTCTCCTAGTTCGTCTGCATCCTGTAAGAGAATAGCGGGGATTCCGTGATGTTGAAAGAAGTTGATTAGACATAACAAGTCTGCCGCCTTTCGATTTGAGTTCCGTATCGCTTCGAAAGAAAGTTTCCATGTTTTTGCGACAGATTCTGGAGTATTTTCCGGTCGCGAATGGTCAGAGAACTCGTGGTTCGGTAATGCTGACTTGGCATTGCCATTCCCGCGATATTGCTCTAGGTATTGTTGAATAGTCATTTGCCTTCTTACCATGAAGGCAATTGCCTGGGTGATAGCTAGAGGAGTATACTCAAGTTCTTCAAGCAGCTCAAGAACCATATTTTCGGGCTCGGTGTCTCGCAATTGCCTCCTTACAAACTCCAGCCCTTCCGTTTTACCCAGTTCATGGATCACGATTGGCGTTGCAGGATCTGCCACGTCCAAAGCAACCTTGCGGCTCCTCGTAGTGAACAGCACAGACCGAGTTTGGCTGTTTGGGATGCACTCTGAAGGAGTTTTGCCGATTGTCATCTTTCCGTGAAAAAAGGCGTCGTCGTCGTCCACGTTATCAATGACCATTAGCCATGGGCCTGTATGTTCCACTTCAAGCCAATCCTTCAAAAGCTGAGCCGCGTCGGATTTGGCGCCATCTGGAGCGCTTACGCTGCATTCACTCGCAATTCGGTTGAGAGATTCTTCAAAGCGAGCAACTGTGGCAGCATTTACCCAGAAAATGGAACACTTGGCATCTTTACTGCGCCTTCTAAAGCAGTATTCTAATGCCACTTGAGATTTTCTGCGGAATACATCAGGAAAACACTGTCGCAATTGTAGAGATGGGAATACTCACCCTATACCTCCAGGACCACAAAGCGCTGCCCTCGGTTGGCTGCCATCCTTGACCTCGAATGCTTGGTCAATTTCTGTAAATGTTTCGTTTCTTCCTACAAATGACATGTTTCTGCCGAACGGTACGATCCAGAAAGGGCCTGGGGACGAACGCCCTTGCTGCTGCCGCTGCTCAGCCTCGAGATTGGCTGCAGTGCCAGTATTCATGATCATCAATGCGACCAAGCTTTCGCAATTCTTTTGGCAAAAATTCTGAGGCTCCAGTGGTGCTATGCACAACTGTATTTGTAATTCGTATTAGCAAATTTCGAAGGGAAATAATTAGAAAGTTTTGATCAGTGCTGGTTTTAATTTGAGCATTCTTATGTAGGATTGCAATCCTTCCCATGGCTTCTTGCAAGGCGTTTTATAGCTTCATTCCAAGCGACTAGTGGCTGGCTATAAACTCTTACATTTCTGCCTGCCAAAGGTTGAACGGATTCATATCTCATTGGTTACGCATATATGTCTTACATGCATGACTGTGGATACAATGACCAGAAATGTGTGCGCTTGTGAAATACGAAACCCCTCTCCATCTCAATAAGAGGAATAACCGATTCATATAGGTAGCATTCATGAAAATATATAACTATTCATCGGATGAGCGCCCTTAGTGCCACCTAATGGTTGAGCTAGGTTGTTGCAACGCTTTCTGGAAATGCATTACTCTTAATAGCCCCGGCCTAACCGCGACCATACACGGAGATATGGTTGGGTTATATCGGAGGACTTAATTGAAGTAATGATAAGAAAGTGTGGCTGTTCTGAATAAACACTGCTCCTGATCCATTTCTTCTTGTAAAATTACAGTAGCACTTATGATGAAAGAAGGCACTGTCGTGGAACTTGATATGAGGGGAGTGCAAGTTGCACAACTTGGCTGATCAGTGGGTAAACTCTACGCTATAATTAGTTCTCAACCCCTCAAAGCCCCTCACTCAGAGAACGACTTTGGTTCACAACGAGTTCTTGGACCGGTTTCTCCGTCTGGCAAAACTTAGCAATATTTTCGAGTCGTCAGAGAGGCTGCGAATCTAGGCAGAATGTCTCAACAAAAGATGGCAAGCTCAAATACGCCATGGATCGTTGCCATAGCAGCCGCAGCCTTTGCAATAGGCGTCGCCACGTCTGATGCTGCAAAGGACGCCATCTTCGATATTCAAGATGTAATCACCACTTACAAAGGAGGCAATACTCTTCAAGAGCTAACTGCGCTGCCATCGCAAGTACAAGTCGTGGATCCAGCAGGGTTCGCAGTGATGCCTTCAGTACCACCAGAAAACATTGCCAATGTTACCACGGTAGATTGAACGCTCTTGCCTATATGTTGAGCGGATCATGTGTCTAATTGATGGATAGAAATTTATCCCTCCAGGATATACTATGGAAAGTCTAAAGGAGAAGCCATTTCATGTTTACCACCCAGACTTCATTCACATCTTGGGTGCAAATCCGACCCTTACACTCATTGCCGATTCAGGCACGGACCCGCTGTTCCACGAAGCTGTAGTATGGTAGGATATATGTCGACTCCTCTCCTTCAGTATCTCTGGCGCTTACAATGATTTCAGGTATCCTCCTACAGATGAGGTTTTCTTTGCCCAGAGCGCCGGCCCTTTGGCAGCTGGAACAGGCTTGAAGAAATCCAGTCTCATTTTGAAAGTATCCTTGGAAGAAGCCATGGCCGTCTCGAGCGAGCGAGATGCCGTTGGTAAAGTTCAAGTTCACGTGGTTCCTACAGATCCCCGGGTCATTAACCCCAACGGTATGTCTTAATGAGTGTATCATAAGCTGTATCTGTTCACAGGACAATGCCTGATAATGATTACTAGGAGGGACAAACTACAAGGACACCATCTTGTTCACAGGCGAGGGAATGGGTGCAGATGTTGCTCCAGCACTCTTCGCTGTCAATCCAGTACCGCCTTATAACACCACTAGTAAGTACTGTCCCATAAATATCTGTCAGAAATCCCTCTTCATACTAATTGATGCCTCCCCTTTAGTCCTCGCCAATAATTACTTCGGTCGCCAGTTCAACTCCCTCAATGACGTCTCGGTTAACTTCAGAAACAAGCACATTTATTTTACAGACACTGTATACGGCTATCTGCAAGGCTTTCGACCGAGACCTGGCCTTCCAAACCAAGTATATCGTTTGAATCCTGATAATAGGGCTGTTACCGTTGTGGCGGATGAGTTTGTAAATTGTAATGGTAAGCAACAATCTATTCGTTTCATACTCTTGCCTTCCTAAACTATGGCTAGGAATCACGTTTTCTCCCGAAGGCCGCTATGCCTACGTCACTGATACAGGGGCTGGCAAGGCTTTCCGAGGCTACGATAACACTGGGCCATCAACAATGTAAGTGAATACTCGCCCCGATTTGCTGCCAAGTCCAGTGGTGGATTGTAGAATGTATACATTTCTGACTCAATTCTTAGATATGGCTACACCGTAGCTAGAGATGGAACCTTCAAAGATCGAAAGGTGTTTGCATATCCTGGAGTCGGCATTGTGGACGGTAATTGCTGACCTCCTCCTCCTCGCTGGAACATTGCTAATACTGCCACATTATAGGAATTCACTGCGACTCCAAAGGTAATGTTTATGCAGGCTGTGGCGATGGTGTCCACGTATGGGATCCTTCAGGAACTCTTCTGGGCAAGATATTTCTTGGTGAGACATCGGCCAATTTCCAGTTCGCGGGCGACGGTCGAATGATCATCGGCGCCGAAACACATTTGTATTATGCAACCTTGGCTGGAAAAGGAGCACCAATCTCATAAAATAGGATGTTGCCTGAAGGAACTTGGCATATATGTGCACGATGGACGGGTCGGATAATGAACTGTTGAACAAATACGGATACAGATGACTGCCTGATCGAAAGTTCCCTAAAGTTTCTTGCGGTATATTCTCATCTTAGTTGGCCCTGTAACTACAGTCGCAAGCCATTCAATAATCTCAAACGTTTCAGCAATTCTGAGCAGCTTATATCCACGACGCTCATACCAGCGCACAACCCGGTGATTTTCTTCGTGTTCCCACCCGTCCGGTACCAAGATCTCGAGCTGCATTTCCTCTGCCCCCAACCTTTTCGCCCACTCCTCTGCAAATTCCATAAGCTGTTGACCAACTCTAGTACCGCGGTGTTCAAGGTGACATGTCAGGAGGCCGAGGCTTGTCACACCGGGCCCAATTAGCTCTATGCTCACACAGCCAATTACATCCTCAGCGATTTCTTTATCTGGATCGGAAGATGGCTTCCACGCAATCGCTATTTGGCCGCTCAGTATCTTTTGGCTTAATTCCGAGACAGAAGTGCGAATGTGCTTCTTTGTGTCTACCAAGCCGTCGTAATTAGAATGATAGGAGCGGTTGATGAAGCTAGTCATGTACTCTAGGAGCGCCGAATTGTTCGCCAAAGAGAAGGGTGCCACGAGGATTTTCGCCCTTGGTAAGATCTGAGACTTATCTGGTGCCTGAGTAGCACCAGCAAGTGATTGGACGGCTTCATTAGAGGGCATAGTGACGGAAAATTGAGGAAGAGTCACGATGAATCTGTAATTCTCGTACAATGCAATAGTGGGGGAAGAAGGCAAGTTGTATTAATGAAAGGACAACTTTTGCGGGTAATCGTTGTAATCCGCTGCGGTGAGTCCCTTTTTGAAGCAGTGAGACGGCATCCTGTGGGGAACCAAGGGGCGGATGGGCTATATATGCTAGTAATCTTGTTTCTTAGAAGGATATGGAGTAGTGAGACTAATGATCTGTCATGGTTTTCTTACACGCACTTGCGGAGGAGATACGGATGGAGTCTTTGCTAGTGGCCTGGGTCTGGAGATATAGACTGAATCGCCTCAATCACAAGCACATACGACCATAGGTAGAGGAGAATTCGGGGTCCCGTCTGCTCCCCCATAGACAAGCCTCTAACCGGCAGATTAGTAGTTGAGTGGGTGACCATCAGCGAACACCGGCTGTTGTATTGTTTTTTCTTTTTTGTTTCTGTGAACTTGGCTCT
>MDJU01000167.1:0-57306 GCA_001721665.1 Trichoderma pleuroti
ACGCAACTCTTCTCCCAGTAATTCCGCCAACCCACCCACCGTAGCCCACCAAGCTGACTCTGTCGAGTCCGTATCCATCAGCACATACACGCCCCTGAGGCCATCTCCGGCCAGCATCGACAATCATGGGGACATAGAGGCCAGCGTTGAAGCCGTTTCCAACGATCCAGAGTTCACCAGAGGGCTACGATGCCGTGCTTGTTGCGTGCTTTAGTGTCCACCCCCTCGTCAAGCAGCTTGCTCACTCTCTGAAGCCCATTCCCGTAATTGGAATTTTCGAGGCCAGCATTCTGACGAGTCTCTCTCTTGTTCCCCTTGTTGAAAAGGAAAACGAAAAGGAGCAGCAGCAATGGGGCGTCGTAACAACGGGAGCCTTTTGGGAGGCGCACCTCTCCGATGGGGTCGCCGCCTTTATGGGCCAACCATTGTCTCAGAGCATCAGTGACTACAGATTCGCCGGTGTCTACTCTACCGGCCTCAACGCAGGTGACTTTCACACAATCTCGCAGGAGCAAATCAACGTGCGTCTCAGAGAAGCTACCAAGCGGCTGCTCTCCTCGGGAAACGTCACCTGTGTCGTCATGGGCTGCGGTGGCATGGGAGGCTTGCAAGACATGATTCGCGACATCATTGTCCAAGAATACGGCCGGGACAAGGCCAAGGACGTATCCATTGTAGACGGCGTCCAGGCCGGTGTGTTACAGCTACAGCAGACGGTGCTTAGCCGGCGAGTCTTTGGCGTCGAATAGGACAGCTCGTGTACGACTTGAGCGCAATGATACACACCCTGTTGTTCCCACGGCCTGACTTGGTATCTTCCATCTATCTTCCCGTCCCTTGTTGTCTCTCTGTAGATGTTACGGTGTGAAAGCGTTCCATCAGCTACCAACACTCTTGACGATGCTTGGCCAGCTCGTCTGCGTGTACAACGTCTAGACAGACGCATGCATACCTGATATGCATCTTCACTCAGTTACCACCTCCTATCCCGTTCCTTGGCTGAATAGCAAACAAACGTATATATAAAATGTACTGCACTCATAGCATGCCGTGTGTCAAACACTCTCGCTCCAATCATGCCCACAGACTCGCTGTGCTTCTCAAACACAGCATCGTCAACTTTATTCTTACTCTTAGCATCTGGCCAGTACCTGGGTGTCTCTCAAGTCATCTCGGACTGTCCCATCCTTTCCAAAGTACTGCCGCGACGTAACTCTTGCCTTGTTGTACGCGCCGTATTACCAAGCCTTCATCTGCCGCATCCCCCCCCCCTTTGTACTCATCTTCACACCCTCATACAGCATCCATCTAGCTATGCCTTGCCTCCTCCCGGCGATATCAGATGCAACTATCCCTTGCCATCTAGCCTGCACTACCAAAAGCGACAAGAGCCCAAAAAGCCAGAGAAAAAGGGCAACGAGGTGATCTCCATGTCACCCCCCTCATGTCGTCGCATCATTGCACAGCTTCTCGTAAGGTACAGGGTTTCTTTGACACCTCGCATCCTGTGTTGGAGTCGTGCTGGGGCATCCTCCCCCTTTATATAGACACATCCCCCCTCCGCTTTCTGGTTGCCCCCTCTTTCAATCAAGACAGTGGGAAAAAAAGGACTCTCGGCAAGCGACTTGATCTTCCAAAGAAATTGCAGCAACCCCCATGAAGTGAAACAGATGGTGCTCTTGACGGCGCATGCCGTGCAACAGGTCGTGAGCGTGGGTAACCATGCCGCTCATGTCTTTCTTTCAGAATCATCCGTCCCCCCAAAGCAGATTGGCCATCTTACGACTTGTTTATGAAATGAAATGCCGCCTGTATTATGTCTAAGTACATTCCGTAAAAAAAGAGCTATTTTCCCCGTTATCTGCCATTTGTATACGGCTTCTCCCTCATGTTCCTCATGGCGCCTCTGGCTAAGGCCAGAAGGGAGCCCACAAAGTATGACAATAACCACTGCATTACGTCCCTCTTCCCCCTTTTCCGAGAATGAAAATGTAAGAAACAAGAGCAGAAAATAGAGCAAAACAAAACTCATACCCATACCCATACACGAACCAACCTAATGAAGAGGAAAAAGTCAAAGAGAATCAGACCCCGGAGTCACACGCAAGCATTTTCTTCCAGGCCCATCCTTTGTCCTTCCGCCACCCTTTTGTGTTTTCCCTTCTGATTTCATGGTAAAGCGGTCCAACTCGTGATAGAAGAGCCGACGAAGGAAGCAACAAGGAAAAGAGGTGAAATTTGCCGAGGCAGAATTAGTCAAACAAGCAAAACTAGAATCTCAAACAAAACAAGTCAAAGACAACAGCAGCAGCAAAAAAAAACCCAAAGGAATACGAGACGCAGCAAGAGAAGAACGGTGTATCCGAGCAAAGACAAAAGACAAAAAAAAGAGAAAGTATTCAGCCGTGATTGTAGGGAAGAAAAGGATCACAGAAGCGAAGTTCCGCATCTGGTGGCGTCTCTGCATATGCTGCGACCAAAACACTTGCGCGAGCCAAACGGGCCATGCATGAAGTCGGCCGCCAGAGACGCAATGCAACCGATCTTGACTTTTGGTGTTTCTGGGCCCAAAACAAATTGCCGAGATGGAAGGGAGGGCAAAGAGAAAAGAGATAAAAAAAGAAATACATCTTGGTCTTTCTCTTGGCGAGTAGGACGTCTCTTTTCTGCCCAACCCCCCTTGAACATTTGTTTGGCTCTTCTATCGAGAGACACGAGGTGGCGTTGCGCCCTGCATGGATTTGGCGAGGAGGCTTGAGGTTTTGTGTGTTTCTCGTTTTCCATAATCCCCCGTTTCTGAATAATTTTTTTTGGAGTGGAATCTGCAAGATGCCTGTTGAAAGTCCGCGAGAGAAGTAAAGAAGAACCTGGTGATGGATTTGGAAGAGAAATCGTTCTCACAGCGCAGATCTGATCAACGGGAGGACTGAGTTTAGAGAGAATTAAGAGAGAAAGCAAACACCTAAAAGAAAAACCACACAAAGCAAAACGAAATAGTACATGGAAATCCCCCTTCATGGGGTAATGCGGCAACGGGAACACAGCCCTCCCGCAAAGGGCGTCGTAGAAAAGTCATCTCTTCGTCCACTTCTACGTCCGCATGCCAGCCTTGCGGTCGTTTTCATCGCCGCCCATTGAATAGCCCGAGTGGCCGTGGCTACTCGCCATGCTGTAGCCCCCGAGATTGCCAGTGTACGTGCTGGCATAGCGTCTAGTCGTGTCAGTGTACTTGTACTGCATCTCAGGGGCCGTCATGCGCAGCGGCTCCTCAGACGGCGCCATGATGGCGTCAAGAGACGGGTTGGCACTGGTCGTGTACTCGCTGCGGAGGTGCGAGTTTGTTGTGGTGGGAGTGGGATACGAGGACAATGGCGAGTTCTCGAAGCTGGTGTATGTGGTTGCTGCCTCGGAGAGAGCGGCGGGAGAGGAGCTGCCGGTGGAAGACTGAGACGTCTTGCTGTAGGCTGAGGAGATGGACTCTGCTCGGTAGGGATGCTGCTGAGGAGCGCTCGTCATGGGCCGCGAAGAAGGCGTGGGCAGCAGCCTCTCGCTGGGGAGGGAGGCGATGCCATGGTAGGCAAAACCTGTGTTTGGCTCGGCTACGGGAGCAGGTCGATGTACCATCGTTGTCCCTGCGGCAGCTGAGGGACCAGCAGGATAGCCATAGGCAGTTTCTGGCTCGATATACAGGGGCGTGCTGCCTCCAGAGGGCTTGTTTGAAGGAGGGTTGGAGCCCATTCGATAGCCCACCATGTAGGCGGCATCGTGCTGCTGCGGGTACGACTGCTGATACACCGAATAGTCGATGCTGTTGTCGTCGGCGTATCCGTTGGACCATCCCGACAGGGGATAATACTTGTTGCCGTAGGCATAGGTAGAGGCAGAGCCGTTCCTATACGGCAGGGCCTCGCCGCTGGGCATGCTCATGGGTTCCGGATAGGGCGATGGCAGGGGAGTTGTTGGGATGGGGGGCACAACCGGAGGAGCCTCGGGCCTGGAAGTTCCGAGCAACTTCGAGGCTGTAGGTGAACTGCTCGTTCTTGAGATGGGTCTCGTGAGAGGATACCTGAGTTGGGGAGAACAAGGTGGTTAGTCATGTGGTAAATCAGCAAGACAGACAAGAGGAAGAGGCATCATCGTCTTACCCGAAGGAACTGGCATGGCTCGAAGCCAGCATTCTTGCAGTTGAGGCACGGCTGGCCATTTCCGCTGTCTCCTGTGCATCGAATCTTTCTTTTGCGGCATCGCATGCACTGCAGCCCACACCAAGTCAGCAACCTCGTCTCTCCGTTTGTATCTCAGGGAGGATCAGCTTACCGCAACAGCGATTCTCTTGCGCTGGGGGTTCGACTCTTCAGTCGACTCCCGGTCACTCATCATGCTGCCTCGAGAGTCACTGTGGTAAGAGTTGGATCTGCGGTCCGCGTACGGCGTTCCGTAGGGAGAGATGCCGCCACGAGGAGAAGAGTACCTTGTGTGGTTGGAGTGGGTGCTTGAAGAACCCATGATTGGAGGATCGAAAAAAAGAGGACAAGGCAGCTACCTATGGTGGCGTATACAGGTGGTGTGTACACCAATTCACCCTTGACCTCTCGAGTCAAGTGTCCACTTTAAGATCGGACGAGCAAACGCGCAGGCTCTCGACACAATCTTGCTGGTAGACGGACACTGCTCGGACCGGTTGATAGCAACAGACAGACAGACAGACAGACAGACAGATAGATGGAAAGAGAGAGAGAAAGAGACGGGAAACGACGGGTCTGACGTCTTGTGCTCCCTTGGGCCTCAGTTATGGCTCGGTGATGCTGGTACCAGCTGAAGAGACAGAGGACTGGAGGCAGAGTCTCAAGGCTGTGCCTGTAGTGAGTGCTGTATTGGTGGCGAATCAGGGGGGTTCCGTTTGAGGCAAGGCAACTTGTAAAAGGCAGCTGGGTGTGAAAGATTCGGCAGAGGAATATGAACAAGGCAACCTGGGGAAAGATAGGAAGAAGAAGAAGAAGAAGAAGAAGAAGAAGGCAGCTGGGAAGAGGATGAAAGAATCTAGAACAAGAGATCCGGGACGAAGGAGCTGTAGCTTCGGAAATAGTTATACATGTTCGGTACGCGCCCGTCGTCTCCTCGATTCTCCAATTTTTCATCATTTTTTTCTCATCCTGTTTGTTTGCTTGCACCATTCCCGGCCTGGTCGTCCAATTATTTTCATCCTCTGCCTCTTCCCTGCCTGACTGACACTCTCTTCCACTCGCCCATCGCAGCGCTCAACAAAAAACACACCAACAGCTGCCAGAAAAAAGTCACCACGGCCGCATATGCTGCCGGTACACAGCAGTTGACAAGCTCGTAGGCCTTGTCATCCCCCCCAGATGCCCAAGTCTCTTGTCAGGGCTACGCAAGGGAGTGGAGAAGCTGTGCCATGATGGCAGGGAGTTGCGGAATCAAAGGCTTGGTGCAGATCTACACATCTGTACGTGTTCGCTTTAACCCTGTCCTTCTTTCTTGCCGACAAGACACACACGTGGAGGAGGACCCTCCTCATCGATCTCACCGGATTCTCGGGCCGGATACCTGTTGGCCCCCTTTGGCCCTGGCCGTCTCTATCTCAGGGAATCTAGATTAGATTTCCCCCTTGCAAACCGCATCCTGCACGACATGTACAGCCCCCGACTCTTCCTTTTCGTTCTATTTCGAGCTACCTTGCCTTCATGTTCCCTGGTCTCTCTCTCTCTGGAATGGCCCTGTAAGCGGTCATGGTGCTGGATCAAGGTCAGTGCGTAGGATACAAACCATTTCTTTTTCCCGTCAGATACCTCGTCTACACACGACGATACACTCTTACAGTCTATTCCAGGAACGGCAGAGGCAGGGGGCACATATCGAGCCTTGTCATTTCTTTTCGAGGACCCAGAGAATACGAGTACATTGCTCATGTCAACCATCTTGTTTCCATTCAGACGCCTGTTCACCAGTCTATTTTTGCTCTCTGCTTGTTTTACCATACGACAAGACGGGGCAGTGAAGTGACCTCATACACACCGCGCAAGGAATCCAGACCAGCCAAAGATACGCGCCATCGCATTGCAAAACTGCGGGCCATCAAGGTCATCACGTATTGTTACAATAACGTAGCGGTCAGAGTAAATGAAATGCAAGTTATTCTCCTCTGTGCAACTCCGCATAGCAGCCTGCAGAAGGGCCCCCAAGCAAAGTCCCCCCCCCAGCTCAATGTCGCACAAGGAGCCACCGACTTGTTTCCGCCCAAGGGACAAGTCACCCACGCAGCCTAGGTACATGTACCTGCCTTGCTACCTGTAAATGGGAAGGGAGCCTCTATCCGTGTGAAACTTGAGGCGAGAAACTGGAGTTGAACCAGGCACATGACGAACAGCACACGAGGAAAGACGAGACATTGTCGAGAGGCGTGGTCCCTGTACCGGGCAAACGGGAAGGATTACTACCCCCCCCCCCATCTTGCTCTGTCACTCCTCACAGAGGCAATATACAAGGAACACGCACGTGCTGCTCGGCAATTAAATGGGATATTGCAGTGTTGTTAGGTCATGGCAACGGGAAACAGTTGGCTTCCAGAAGGTCGCTAGGAGGAAAGGTGGGGAGGGGGGTTGCAGGGCCAGAGAGAGAGAAGAGAGAGAGAGAGAGAGAGAGATTTGTGAGTCTTCTTTGAGAAGCATGGTCGCAAAGGGTGTTTGATCGACATGGGCCAGCTGTGCTTGGTGTGTCTCCGATACTCGACACGAACCCGCAGAACAAGATGATCACACACAGACATACATGCATACGAGAAACGTCAACGAGTAGCAACGGACTCACTGATTACATGTACAATAGTCTTTGTCCTCAAGGTGCATGTCGAGTATGGCAAAGCTGCATCCTTCGACACTGGCGTTTGGCGATGCTGTGGCTGCCGTATGAGCTGGCCAGCTGCCCTCCCCCCCCTTTACTTGTGGGTTCAAATCTGTCCGGGCACACGGCAGACACCTCCCAACGTCTGTCTCGACTAGAAAGAGGCGCATGATGCCACCTGAGCTACACCAGACCGACCAAAGCAAGGCACGCCAGCGCGCCAGCGGCTTGACGGGGGCGAGATCCCGGGCCCTGCAAGGGACAAGACGGTGAGTGAATCGAGGCGTTTCCAGAAAGCAGCCCGGCGCGCACATGGCAGAGGGCGTGCAAGGCCACTGTCAGGCCAGCCAGAGGGGAGTCGTGAGGCTGTAAGACAGGCAGAGAGACGATGATGCGTGCACACACACATGTACATGGCCAGTCTCAGATGCCGCACGCACATTGCTGTACAAACCACAGGGATTGGCAGCGGTGAATAACACCTTCGCTCCACCAAAGTTTCATCCTGCACTATGCATAAAATTCAAGTGTTTCTCATCAAACAGCCGAGCGGTATCTATTGCCGGCATCTCGTTCAGCTGTGTGGCGACCTCTTTCTCCCACACTCCCCCCCCCTTATCCCCCTTTCTCTTTGGATCCGATCTGGACAGCGTGACGCTTACACAGCCATCGCCGTTGGGACCCTCGTCTTCAAGTTAATTAATTAAATCTGCCTGCTAACCGGTTTCAAAACGCCTCGGAACGGCCGAGTATGTCGCGCTGCTTAGCGAATAATCTTCAGCTTGCGTCTGATCAGAACCCGGTCAAGGCCTCAACTCACTCCCTCCCCCCGGTTGCCCGCCAAACATTCTCCAGCATCTTCGAGATACCAGCCCAAGAGAGTCAAGTCTTGTCCTCAAAAAAACGGAATTAATTCTCCTCAGGCAGCCGCCCTTCTCCCCACTGTTGAAAGCGGGCACGGTCCTTTGCAGCGCTGTAGTCCCGTCATGTTCCTGCATTCAACCGATGGTGTTACTGAGGAGTGGTTAGCGATTGGATGTCGTCGAGCAGGGTGTGTGCAAGGAGCGTGTCCAATCCGCGGCACTCAACTGCGTAGTCAGCCAATGAGCAAACAAACACTCGCAAGGCTGCAAATCCCAGCAGATGATCTGAGCGTCGTCCAGGTTTAGAGTAAAATACGGAACGAAACAAAGCAAAGCAGCGGGCCTGCCCTGATTCGAGAAGCTCAACCGTGTTCTGCGACAGGGATATCACCGACCCTCGTGATGAGGCTAAAGGATTCAAAAGGGCATGTTTCAGCACATGGGGGTGGTTGTTCAAAAGGTAAAGGTGTGTCCAAGGCCATGTATTTTTGGCATCTTCTCTTTCTCAAGTCAGCTAGACGTATGTTCGTACGAGGCCAAACGAGCTAAAGGAGGGAAATCTGGGTGCTCAGCAGCCTCAATGACAAGCTTCGTCTTGCTGTGACAGTCGCACAAACGCACCACGACCGGTTTCATTCCCTGGCAGCTCTATTTCGCATTCGTGGTTACAGCTCCCAATGTTATTCTTACATGTGCTCTCTGTTTCGGCACGAGAAAAAAGGGAAACAAGGGCCAGTCGGCGCAACGGCGCACCATCTTGTGATTTGATTTGATAGAGTATACATGTGCATACGTATAACCCGTGGCACCAGAGCAGCAGCAATGGCTGCATGTCCATTATGCATGTCTGCCTTCTTAGCCCAATGATTTCAAGCGTCACCGGCCATTGTAAACTGGGGGTCGGGATGAAGCAGAGCCAATCAAACAGGAGGCAAACGAGGCGGTGACGGAGGTATCGAGACTCCCAGACGCATGTCTCGCCTTTGGACAGTTGCTTGCTTGATTGCTTGCTTGCTGTATAAAAAAGTGGCCACAGCGGCTACTGTCGCTTACACGGCGAGCCCGGAAATCAAGGCCATGTCGACCAAAGCCCGGCTTTAGCTTCAACGGGGGGGAGGCTGGTTTGGCATCTAGACAGCAAGCGACTCTTTGAGCCATATGGATTGGAGGCCGTGGCGGTTTCGTCGTGACACTCACCGAGACGATTTACATCGGAGATGGGAGTCGTACCAAGCGGGTCCCTTGCAGCCCGTAAAATGATGCGGAGGAGACGTGGAGTACAGCCCATGGCATAATCACGGGCACGCCGTATTGTTCCATCTAACAGGTTCGATTCGAACTCGATCCACCGAGCCCACGGGCGTAAATCAGCGCTGAGGGAGGAGGAGGAGGAGGGGAGCCAGTGACGAGATGGAAGACGGACTCGTATAAGCGTAACGGCGTAACGGCGGCTCGGCAAATGGCGGTAACGATAAATGAAGAGAGCCTCTAGAAGCATCCACGGGACGAAATTGCTGTAGATTAACTTATGGGGCTCCACGGCTATCTGAGATATTAGCCCCCGTGAGTTCTGCGGGGGACCTGTCATGTTTGACAGCATCTTGCGACGAGTGGATGGATGCCGGTAGCCATTGGGCTGTTTTCCAACGTCGCCCTGTGGATCAGGCATGTAGCTTGAGTTGTGAGAATTTCCAGAGACGGAGAGCGGCGAGCTTCGCAGGTTAGCAGCAGGGGCGTCGGATGCTCAAAGGGCCCTGGCATCATGTAGTCTGCCTCGGAACTGAAGTGCAAAGCATGCAGTTTCATCACGTACCCTTTTGTAAAATGACAGTGTACACCCTCTGCTCTTGCAACCGGCGGTCTGAAAGATTGCCATGTGGACCCGAGTCTGTTTGGAAAAAGTCCACGCCTGGCGGAGGCTGCTTGGACGCGACGCTGCTGCCTTGACTCTTGACTCGCAGCAAACGCAGGGGCTGGCACGTTTGTACTTGTAATTGCTCTAGTTTAAAGTTGACCGCATTTCTCGAGTCCGAGCATGTTATGAGGCAAACAGTAGCATAACAGTCTACCCAGCGAGGGCTAGTTGACATAGAAAGTGTGCGTTTGATGCGGAACGAGTAAACGTAGCTAGAGGGGATCTAGGGACGAATTCTAAAATCCTTCTAGTCGATGAATCATTTCGAGTTACTACTAATTTCCTATCTTAATCTAATCCTGGCCTATTCTCCGATTTTCCTGTCTCGACATCCATGAGCTTCGCAGTTCCGAGTCTCGATCATAGACATCGGCAATCATTGCTGGCTGATCACTGTATTGTTCAATGATTAAATACATTCGTAGTAACATGAGTATCCAGTGTGCTCGCAACCAAACAAACCTTTTGAGTATGCAGTTCGTTTAGGGTAAGCCCTCATAGTTGACAAATGGCTGCACCTTTTATTGCAGAGCTCAAGTCAGAATTAAGAGACTATCCGCAAGAAAATGAATCACATATTAATGACTATTCGTAAACATGGATGATCTTTTAAAATAGTTCCATCACTACCTACTGCAACGCATTGCTGTTTGCTATGAAGCTGTTCTGTAGCCATGATTCAAAACCTCGTGCACTAAGACCAACACGGCAGAAAATGCAGAGGGCTGTTGGCTGCAGTCTTTTTGCGAATCAACCAGTTTAAAGACATTATCACACGTGTCAACTTAGTCAGCAATCAGGTTCAGAAATGAGTCTCTTTTTGGTGCCGCTTGAAGCTCCTATGAGGCAGCATTTGCGTGTCGCCATCACCAGCCTTGGCGTCGTGTGGGCCATTCTTTCTGTCAACCATCATTCAACCATTTTTTAATTTGTTTATTGCTTTTGTTTTTCTTTCGCTCTCTTCCAATCCCCTAGTACATTCATTCGTTTCCTCGCAATGCCTCCACGGCGAGTTTTGGCGCAGCGAGATCAGCATCGCCAACAAGACAATGCCTCTAACCGGTCTCTAGGCCAGGATTCCACTCAAACGTCTTCAGAAAACATATTTTTATTCTGGCCCAACATCATTGGTGCGTCTGTTTTGTCTATGCTACAACATGTATCCTGTTCACTACTAACAAGGCATCATGTCTAGGATATCTCCGGGTGGTCTTGGCCATAGCCTCCCTCTACTACATGCCACTCCATCCACGCACCTGCTCTCTTCTCTACACAATATCATGTCTCCTTGACGCTCTTGATGGATATGCTGCGCGTATGTTGGATCAGGGAACGCAATTCGGTGCTGTTCTCGACATGGTCACGGACCGTTGCACCACGACATGCCTGTTGGTTTTCTTGGCGGCGGCGATGCCTCGCTGGGCCATTGTTTTCCAGGGCCTGATTGTGTTGGATCTTGCAAGCCATTATATGCACATGTATGCGTCTCTTGTCGTCGGTGGCGCTGGATCGAGTCACAAGGACGTCGGCAATAGCCAACACTGGCTGATGAGGGTGTATTACACCAACAAGGTGCGAAACCACCATGTCCAGTCCAATTCTATACACTTCACTCTGACCTGTAATTCAGATTGTCTTGTTTTCTCTCTGTGCTCTCAACGAGCTCTTCTTCATCGCCTGCTACCTTGTCTCCTTCTCTTCGCCAGTTGACCCTCTCTACCTAGACGCGGATATTGACGGAAGAGAGCATCTGCAGACAGGGACAGAGATTGACACCTCGCTATTAACCCAGATCTTCCCCAATCCTTACAGCTCTGCGGCGCTTGAGATGGCACGGGCGAACAAAATGGACGGATACCTGCCGGGTATCATTGCCAAGATTTGCTTTCCATTCATGGCGCTAAAGCAAATGATTAATGTCATCCAGCTGATTCAAGCTAGCAAACGATTGGCAAGGGTAGATGTAGAGCGAAGGCGGAGAAGCAAGCAGACGTAGCAGCTCGGAACAAAATGCATGCTATTTACTAAAAGATGTCATCCCAGTAGGTAAATTGCATGATGAGATACTTTAAACATATAAACATTACAGGTGAATTACACAAAATCACGTATGTCCAACTGCCACCAACGGCACAGCTGGCACCATGGTTTTAAACCGTCGTAACAGCTCCTTGGGTGGCGTTCCAACCAGCGGTGCGGGCTTTCTCTTGTCAATCTTCTCAGGGTCATCACCGTCCTTTTCATCTCCCGTCTTCGTCACTTCATCCTTTTGCACCTCGAATCCCAACCTCTTTGCCCATATTTTCACAGCATCCTCGGGCGTCTTGCGGCCAATATCCTGCCAAGTCTTGCGTACTTGCTCCCAGGACTCGCTCTGTCCCTTGGGCGACCAAGCCTTGTCTGAGTAGGGAGTGTTAGGGAAGTACGAGCTGTGCTTCTTCTTGTCCCCATCGTCGAATACCTGCTTCATCCTGTCTTGCACAATGTTAAAGGGATTAACCTTGTCATCGGCGAGACCGGGACAAGGCGGCTTGATCGCCAGGCCCATGACTAGAGGAATGGTTGCCTTTTCACCATTGAGCAGCTGTTTGACGTGATTACCTGCGACGCTTGGATCTTCGCTGCGATTATCTGTTTGAGCCATCCATGTTAGCACTCGTATTCTGTACCTCACAGCGGAAAAACACCTACATATTCCCCAGATGGAGCTCTGCACAGGTTTCACTATGGGTTCAATCCGCCACTCCATCGCATGCCAGTCCTTCATAATGCTGAACCGATGGTCGTCCAGCGGTTTTGGCGTGCTTGACTTGACCAGGATCTTTGCCTCAGAAGTTAGCGAGTCGGTAAGCTGCATAGGCTTCCCGTATACCTTTTGATGCTCTTCTTTGATCGTGGCAGTTGCCCTCTTGCAGTCTTTATCATCACGTACTTCGACAAGGGATGCCTTGTTGATGGCAAACTGAAACGTGACCAAGAAGGAAAAGCTGCCACCGCGCACCAGCCAAGGATCGTCATCTTTGGCCGTCGTCCCTGGGGGCGCCGGTTCGAGACCAGACTCGCACGTTAGCAGGATGGCCGGATTGTCTTGCTTCTTCTTGTCGTCATTGTTGTTGTCTTCCTTCTTCATACCATCATCTGACATGAGCATCGATGGCGGCGATGACCCAGACGACTTGAGCACAACCTTCCAGAAGCGCTCGAGAGTGACATCTGGAGGTGGCTGTGGCCGAGCTCCAAAGTTCACGTCGAATCCAAACACCCAGAAGTCAACATGGACGACGCCGCCAAACGGTGGCCCGGACATGTCCAGTCCAGCGCTCACCTCGGCATTGATGCGTACCGTGACGATCCACAGATCCATGGTGAATCTCACGCCCACAGAGAGGCGGCTTTGCAACTGGAAATGGAAGGGCTCAAAGTTGATCAGGAAGTCGACAAACGCGTCGAACCAGGCATAGAGAGCGCCGAGACTGAGTGCCGCGTGCAATCGGCCGCCTCCCATGCATACCTTTGGTGTAATGGCAAAGTAAGCCTCGCCCGTCACGCTGAGGCATGAATCCAACGACCAGCTGATGCCCAAACGCGGCGGCTTTGGATACTGTGCCGGCGGGCTGAAGGCCTGATGATATCCGCCCAAGGTGAGGACCCAATCTCCGGCTGCGATGTTGTCCTTGACGTCGTCTTTGAACCACGCATACATGGCCAGTCCGCCCGTAATGTGACACTGCGGCGCCAGGACAAACGAACGCGGTGACAACTGAGCCTCGAGTTTGAAAACGCCTCGGTTCACGTCAAAGGTGCAGATGATGCCGAGCTCAACATGAGCAAACTTGACGGGCGACTCCAAAGCAGGGACATCGCACGTGGCGACTCCAAACAGCCCAAACTGCAAGCCAGCTCCAAACTGCACCACGATGACAATGTTGGCAGCTAGCATCTGGAACGCCGTGATACGAACTCCGGCAGCGGCCCAGTACAGCCCTTCGGCGGGACGAAACCAAATGCCTCGCATCAGGCGCTTCATCGTGTCGACGGGCGTTTCCTTTATCCCTTCTCCACGCTCGGCAACGAAGGGAAACTCGACGACCTGCTCGACGGTGGGCAGTGCAATGTCAGAGTTCATACCGAAGCCACCAACCAGACCAGCAAAGTCTGCGAATCCCACGGAAAACAGCGGGCCGTTGAGCTTGCAGAAGATGAATGCAAAGGTGAACTTGTTGCCCTCTTCCATCTCCTCCCCATCGTCTGTGAAGCGTATGTTCTGGCTGAAGGGGGATAGACTGATGACAGAAGACGAAGACGGCTTGGTAATGTCATCCTTGCTGACAGTCGCATACACTCCCATGGCTTGGAACATCCACGGCTTGAAGCCGATGATGAGTCCTCCCGCGTACATGTCGACCTTGGGATCCGATGTATCGTGCATGAAACCACCCGCAATGGTCAGCGGCGGACGGTCTAGAGAGACAATGAGGCCCTGCAGACCAAATGTAATGTCCTTTATGGACGGCGGATTCGAGAGGCTGGTTGTACTGTTCAGGGGCACACCAATGGTGAAGCCGAGCAGAGCGATGCCGATAGGACCCATCAACAGCGTGGCATCGAGAGTGATACCCAGGACACCATCGCCCTTGTCGTCTGATTTGTACCAGAGACCGATATTCTCAACAGACAATGGGCCAAGCGTCATCTTGTGCGGTGCCTTGGACCCCTTCTCGGACCCCGTCGGGTCAACTTGGCCATCTTTCCCGTCCTTGGGTGCCATGAGCGCCCTGTTTTGTCCGTCGTAAGATCTTATACTTGACTTCTTGCCGCCAGACTTCTTATTCGGCTTCTTATTCGGCTTGCCGAAAGCATAGTCGAGAATGACACTCGTCTTGCCGGCTGACGGGCTCTTGGCAACCACCACGAAGTGCGAGCCTGCAGAAACCACGGTTTCGGTGCCCGGTCCCTTTTCTTGTTTCCTTGGCTTATACAGTAACAACTCTTCTTCTGAAATTTGAACTTTAGTCGTCAAGCACTCCTTCAAAATCTCAAACTCGGTCTGCGATATGCCAGGGACAGCCGTATCGTTTTTCTCACCCGGCTTGTAGCTCGTGTCCTGAACCCACATAAAGAACATTTGCTCAAAGGGGCTGTCGATCGTCGTGTTGAAGACGGGCACGTCGACCGAGATCTTGCTGATAGCAGCCTTGACGAGGCGCTTGACTAGCTTTCCCTCTAGTCGGAACTGTACAAACCAGAGTGAAATGCTTCCAATATTGATGAGAAGGGCAAACACAGTCATCTTCTTGTGCTTTGCACAGAGGACACGCAAAGGCTTCTCCCCTCTCTTGCCGCCCAGCTGTGCGTCTAGAATGGCAGTAGGTAGTCCGGCTATGTTCTTTGGGTCAATAAGAGCGTCGAGCACCTGCTTTATGGTGCAGGCCGTCCCATCCTTGCTTTGGGCGGCAAGACTGCCCTCGAATAACCAATTATCAGATCCCTGGTTCTCATACGTGAGGCCGAGCTTGAGAATCCCGCCGAGAGCCAGAACTCCAGTGAACTTGAAATGGGTTCCGGCACCCCCCTTGGCATAGCTATACTCGAGCCCGGCATATTCGATCTCGATCTTTCCGAGAAAGTCAATCACATCGTTCTGGTCACCGTTATGCCAGAACGATGCCAAGTGGCCAATGTTGAGATTCGAAACGTCAGCAGCCAGCTTCCAGTTGCCCTTGTCGTACGCAAGCATGCCGTGAAGGTTGGCGGCCTGCAGTTCCTGCAAGTCTGGGTCCTTGTCTGGATCAAATTTTCCATTCTCATACAGTTTGACGGCGACTGCAAGTCTCATACTAAACCCTTCGTCATCGGGGCTCTTGACTCCCCATTTATACCCTGCATCTAGTTGAAGGTCCTCCAATGCAATGGGCGGCGGTTTAGACTTGTCGGCTGTTTCGCGATTTGGTGTCGGACAGCGGATGGCACCGCTGAACCAGATCTTTTTTTGCGACAGCTCAATCTCAGCACGATAGATCTGTGTCGGAATACCAGCGGGCAGCTTGAACGGTTCGCCACTGGGCGATGCGAGGAGGTTCTCAATGTCCAAAGTACGCAACTGGTTATCCGGGTCCGGGTCTGTCAATGGATCCAGCTCCATGTACGGCTCGTACTCGGGCAACGCTTTGCCATACTCATCATAGGGAGTTGTAGGTACAGCACACCAAAGATTGCCCTTTAGGAACACGCCGAGTGACTTGGACCATCCAAACTTGAGCATGAACAAGATGGGCTTCTTGGCGAGGGCGGCCGTGGAAGCTTTTCCGATCTTGAGACAAGCCTCGAGTGTTATATCGACCGAGTCGACTCCCTTTATGTTGCCCTTCTCGTCGAGGTTTAGAATAAGTTGCATTCGGCGCGGGAAAATGGTGCTTCTATCAACAGCACCCCCATCTTCAGACCTTGCCTTATCCAATATACTCGTTATCTCGAGCGATTTGAGTTTCAGGGCTGTGCAGAGCCAGGCCACAATAGCGTCAAGAGCATCCTCACGCATGGCGTTAACCTCAAGTGCTGTTTTTGGTTTGCGTATCGTCAGGGTCAGGGTCGCTGACGACGTCTCCAAGTTCAGGGCCGCATCAAAGCCAAGGCCTGGGATGGAAAACTGCAGAAGAAAGGTAAGACTGCCCTCTGGCTCTATCCTATCGGCGTCAGCCCCAAAGGCAAACTGTGCCTTCTTGCGAGCAACCACGGTGACACTCTCGATCGTGATGCTTGGGAGGCATTTTCCGAGCCATTTGCTAATGACAGAGTGGTCGGCTTGGAACCCGAGACGCAAGTGCGTCTGATAGTTGATGCTTGGACGAAACCAAAGGGCGTTGCGGAAGTCTTTCGTTGTATTGAGAGTGAGCTTGATCGGTCCAAACAACTTGAGCACGGGATGCCCGGACAGCGTTGGATCGCTGGTAACCATCCCAGCCACCTCACCGAGCGTTGTCACAAGGGGTTTGTCTGCAGGCAGTGCCTCCAGTCCGAAAACCAATGTGCGGCGCTTAACCAGCATGCTTTGTAGAGCCGGTTTGTCAACTTTGACATCAGAGAACGTCAGCTCTGCACCGGCAGAAGTGCTCATGGTCAACGGTCGACCTCCAAAAGGGAATGTAAGCTTGAATTCTAGTTCAGTGGAACTGTTGAGTGGCCAAGCAACTGGTGTCATCGCCAGGTTGAAGCCAGCAGGCGTCTCTGGGCTGTCATAGTTCCACTGAAAGAAGAGACGGAACCAGAGAAACCATTCATCATCGTCTGCAAGCGACGCCTCTTCCTTGGCATTTGGTATGGATCTCAGGCTAAAGAGCCTATAGTGTAGAGTATCGATCAAGCCAAAGTGATCATGTTCCTTTGGAAGCGGTATGACTGGCACATCCGCCGGGAATTTGGCCTTTTCAGAGATTAGCGACTCCGAAGCAATGTAAACGGCTGGTGAAGCCGCAATATGAAGAGGAACATGGCGATGCTCTACTACCAACGTCTTGGCTTCACCATCGACATCGCTCCACGAATCGTCGTCAGACTCGGATTCGGATGAGCCCAGAAGACCAACATCAATCCAAGACCCCTGCCTCTGATGGTTATTTCTACGCGTGCTCTTCTTGGTCGTCTTTTTGGGGAACTTTGGGTTTCCCCTCGACAAGTCCCATGCACCTGGCCTGTCCTCGCCTGGATCTGCAAAGAGACTGACTTTCCGGGGTTCATCTTCGTTGGCAATGGCGAAAGCATGCAGGGTATTTACATGTGGAAGCTTCCAAACAAACGAGGGATTCGAAAATGTGAATGGCTTTTGGTTCTGGTACACAACCTCAACCCGCCCATCAAAGCCAGAGTCGTTTGGTGCTGAGATGATGTTGATGGCCACCACCTTTTCCACGCCGAGTCGAGGGATGTTGACTGGCACACGCCACCCAAACATATTTGTAGTCCAGACAATGTTGCTGACCCATGTAGGTTCTGGGCCATAGGGGAGCGAAGTGAGGTCCGTCATCATGCTGTAGGTCATGTCGCAGATTTTCTGGCGTTGTACATCATCGTCTGGCACTTTGCCGTAATAAAGATTGTACTTGTTCACCCAGTCCGCAAACTCCTCCAACGGTGACAAGGGAATTGCCGTAAGCCCTCTCTCGTTGCGTTCCTCGATGTACTGCTCCTGGTATGCGTCTAACCACGGTCGTAGAGTTCCTTGTGGGTTATACATCTCGCTGATGCTCCATTTATGCGGATCATACATGCCATACTCGTTCTTGAGGAGATACGAAGGTAGTTGACAAGGTAAAAATGGTCGCCAGCGTGGGGCTTTGTTTTCTGATGCATCAATGGACTTTTGGAATCGAAACCATGACGCGAGAATCCAGATTATCTCCCATCCTACATGATCAAATTAGAAATCCATCCTGGAACTCAGGGTCATGAGAACTGAGAAACTAAAGGGACAAGACATACTGGGGTGGCCGTACTGTAACCCGGCAGAGACGACAACATTGCGAGGGCTGAAGTCTACGATCATCTGTGGGGGGTTAGACGATCGTGAACCGTGGTGGCTCAGCTTCATTGATGTCACTTGACGGTCCTTGATCCCTTCAGGCGTTTCGTATTTCGTCCAATCCGCCACATCCTTCTCCAGGGTGTCATGCGCATCTCCCGCAAAGTAGTGTGAAATGTGCTTGTCGCCCCAAATGACCAGGAGCACAATGCTTGACTTGTTCTGCGGCGTGTGTAGCGCGTTGGCGCCTTTATACAGGCATCGCTCGGACACTGCCACGCAGTAGAGTCCTGGAAACTTGGCATATTGTCGCATACCGGGTTGCCTTGGAGGATTGACTGCCAACAGTCCGTCCAGCGTGCCCATCTGTGGCCAATGCTGCTGCCAACTGTTGTCGTCGTCCCAGCTCTTGAAGAAATTGCGTCCCAAGAGTGCCTGGTAATCCCACCTCGCCCTGAGAGCACCCAACGCGACTCTGGTTCCACCAGCATCGTCTTGGACTTGGATGGCAAGATTGTTTTCATTGTCAATATCCATATTTGTCTTGTTTATCTTCCAAGGTGCATAAAACCACGACTTGGGCTTCCAGGTCTGCTTGTCGTAAAATACTCGGTCAAGTATCAACGGGTTGGTGGTACCAATGTTGTTGTTGGCAGCGTCCCTAGCCAACTTGAAGAGATATGCAATGACGCCCTCGTAATGATCTCCGTCCCAATGGGTGATGACAAACCCGTCAAAGTACAAATAACGGTAAGCTGCTTGATTAGGGTTCTCTTGAAGACTCGGTTGTTGGCAGACATATTCACGTTCGATCTGTCGAATGATGTTCTCAAGCGCTGCTTGGACAGCACCGCCCGGGGCGCGGCCACCATCAATCATCCATGCTTGCTCAACGAGTCGTCGTGAGTCTCCAAAGACCGGCTCTGAGGTGAGCAGGTGAATTGCTGCGTCGCCAGCACCGACGTTGATGTGAAACGACTCCACTCGGTAATGGGCCATCTCAATGTGTTTTTGGAGAAGCTCGTGGTGTGCTGAGAAGAACTGGCACCATTGAGTATCTTTGGGAGTTTTCTCCGATTAATTGATGTCCAGAGCTTACACACTTGATAGGATCGAGCAACTCTTTCATCCGCACCCAGTGATTGTTATTTGCACGCCTCTTCGCCTCCCATCCCCCAGACAACAGCCCCATCCCCCAGTTTCCAAAGAACCCCTGCCATGTACCAGGAAGTACCGATCATGATGGGAGTTAGCTGGGTGGAGAGAAGCAGAGCTGAAATCAGCAACTATTGAGCAGGGGCTCATCTCAGCTGGAGCTAGCGATTCTCCCAGCCTCCTCTCAGATTGGGAGAGTAGACATGGACAACTCGTCAGCACTCAATTCTAACGCCTGCTACGCGACATGATGGTTACGTACGGAACACGGAGGTATTCCCTAACAATAGAGCTCTTTGGGGGACAAACTCATGGGAGTCGTATGAGGACTGAGATTGAATAGTGATAGAGTAGCCCGAAATGAAGATTGAGGGGGAGCAGAATTCCATGCGAATACTACGGTCTCCTAAAGTACACTGGTTTTATCATTTGGGCAAGCATTTGGGCAAGTGATATGCCCAGAAAAGTCAAATCGGACGGGAATCAGAGATAGAACATGACACCGCATTTATTAACTAATAGAAAAGTATCTCTTGCATGTACAGATACTGATAACTGAGACAAAAGCATACATCATAATTTCGCCCGAAGCCGAATCTTGAGCTTGTCCGTTATTACTGTTCCAGCAGGCAGCTCGATTTCAACCTCAACCTCAGCCTCCAGCCCGGCTACACGACCAACAACCTCGCCGCTGAAGCTTGGCTTACGACTGTCAAGTCACTTGCCCTCGTTGCTGTCTGCAGCCCAGTTGTCACGGATAGCGCTGACGGTGTCACTCTCCTCCATGAGGGTGTAGATCCAGTTGCATTGCTGCTCGTGATCCACTACAACGCTCATCTGCGCCGTAGCCTGGACGGCCTGTGGGCCATTGCCGGCCTCAATGGGGCCCTGCCAGTCGGGAGCGTACTTCTTCTCTTCTATATCCGCATATCTGCGGTGTAAGATGTTGTTGCCGTTGGTGTTGTAGAGATAGTAGACAAAGGCCCGTCCAAGCACGTCAGCTTCAGGCTTGAAACTGGGCACCTTGCTGGGGTCGATGCTCTTGGATGGGACAAATGCGCAGGCAATTGGAGTGTACGATAAGAATTTCTTACCGTCGCTGTCAATGTCGGAGTCTAATGATTCAACCTAGTGAGCACGGCATTGTTCAATGAGCACGATACTTGGAAGCTCACCTTTTCCCTTGTTTGCGTTGAAAATGGTCAGGCGGTTGTTGTCGGACTGGAAGACAACCCACTGGGATTTGCCATCAAAGAAAGCCCCCAGCCACGTCTTCTCCAACACATGTTCGACTGAGAGATTGGTGATGTTGGCCGTAGATCCGGATACCTCGCTTCTCTTGATGATGACGTTCTTTCCATCAGCCGATTTCCTACATTTGGTCAGCATTGTGAGCCTTCACACCAGGTTAAACCACTAGAGACACGTACGTCTGGTAGTATATCCAGAGGTGTTCGTTGTCGGTGCAGCCAGCGATGAAACCGTTTGGCACCACGATCTTGTTTCCTTCGTCGTCCTTGGCAACATGCTGATGGACTGGATGGAACAACGAGAGCACCGCGATGGGTTCTGGTTGTGTTTCCCCAGTCTTTGGGGGAGTGTGCATAGTCACGCCATAGACGAACGCGGCGTCATCGTAGTTGATTGTCACCAACGACGATGGGTTCTTGACCTTTTGTGACAGAGGGCCACCGCTCATGCCATCATGACGACGAGGAGTCTTCTCTGCGGTTCGGAGTTTGCGTTGCTCAAAGGAGACGGTGCTATACTTGGAGGAAGCAGAAAAGATGAGGACACGCTTGTCGCCAACGGAGCTGGGTCTGTCGGCAGTGACGGGGTTGATGACGGCAGAAACAGCACTCATCGTGACGGGCAAAGTAGCACAAGGCCAAAGGCAATAATGAATTGAAGAGGCTAAAGTAAAAGTCGAGTTAGGTCAACAGTCTGGATCAAATCCGTTGTGTAAAGTAGAGGAAAGACCACTGCTTTTGATCAAGGGAAGTCAGAGCATCATCTATAAGGCTACGCATCAACTCAATCACGCTGATAGGACGGTACTATACATCCATGTGTCGATAATGTCGCTCAGCTCATCAATTGAGCGCTAAGCTTTCCTTTCTGAGGATGGCAAGACATCACAGAGCGCCCGACGATGACAGATGACTCCATTCCTTTCATCCAGGTGATAGTCCACATCTTCGCAGCCGCCCGCCCCATCTCAGACTATTGACTGGGTGAATCGCCTGAGTACTGAAGCGCTCAGTGAAGCTAGGCAGATTTTGCGATTGTGTCTCGCTTCAGACGGATAATTCCACATGGTTCAGCTTGACATTTGGAGCAAAAGAAGCCGGGAGTAATAGTCTAGACTCATGACGAAGCAGCCTAGCTTCTTGACAAGCCATGGCCAATGGCCAATGGATGAAGGAAAAGGTAATGTGATGGGGTCATTACAGTCTTTCAGGTGAAAAGAGGCTGGCTGTGAATATTGAAGTCAACATACCCGTCACAATCACTGCGTAAACGACAAACCTAGAAAGTACGAGTGGCTCAATAGCGCATTATTTGGCCTTGTCTAGCGCCATGATCATGTCAATAGCGTATTCTTAAACCTGGCGTAGCTACGATCATATCGGGAAGTAGTGCTGCTGTAATGTGTTTATCGGATGGAATTGTCCGGTCCAATCCTCAGGGCCTGTCTGATTGCCACACGCCATTCGTCAATCAATGGAGCTTCATGTCTCGAAACTCAGTAACAGCTGAAGGATCTAGGCAACGGCGTTTCCCAGCAGTAACTGCAAGGGGGCGTGCCCTGGTTTCCGCTCCAAAGCTGAACAACTAGATTGAGGCTGGAGCTGAGGTCTGGACTTGGACCCTGGATCAAAAGCGTCAATAGTCTATAATAGCGTCTCTCAACTAATGGCACGGCTAGGCCCGGTTCCCGCTTTTCCGTAAGCCACGCGGTAGCGGTAACGGGCCGCAGTTAATACATACATATCCACGACGGTGATTGGAGTCGAGGGCCCGTTGTTAACGCCCTGCGCAGTTGTAAGGGAATACATTTGGTCATTCGCTCGTATGATCTCAAGAGGTTGTCAATACTTGCCACCGGCCAATCCTGGAGTCGGGAATTTCGATTTATTGTCCGCACTATACGGGAGACCATCCCTGAGACGCAAGCATCAACACACTTGACAATTCACCCCATCTACCATCACATACGAGTAGTCTAATTATTCTCCTCTAATGCAGCCTTCTACTTCTGATTCCCCTCATTAACGCCTGCAGCCATCTGCAGGTACCCCTCGATAGCCGTGTATGGCCCCCTCTCCAGCTTTGACTCCTCGCCCAACACCTCAACCGCCAACGGCATGAACTTTTCCCGTGGTTTCTCTTCCTCTTCATCACCCTTGATATTCTTTCCAGGTTCTCCGTCAACATCGTAAGGCTGGAGCCAGCTCCACATCCCCAATGCACCACCTGGTAGCCCCACGGCTTGCTTCTCCTCCCCCTCCACGCCTTCGACCACTTTGGGTGGCAAATCCCCCTGCTTCAGCTGCCTCGCCTCCACAAACCCTGGCACGTCGCCCGTGATTAGCACAGGCCCGGCATGGAAAAAGGCGGATAGCTTGTCCAGGGCTCCCTGCCATGTCCACGTCGGTAAGGAAAACTCCTTGACGGGCAAAATACCAGTGTAAGCATGCACAGGGAGGAAAGGGTCGAGCAGGGCGCCGAAAACAGCAAGCTTGTCGTTTGCATCGGCGGCGTATGATGCTGGCGTGAGGCCGTTCTTGTCCGGGTCGGAATAGTATGGCCTCAGGAGAGGATAGTTATCCTTCTTGATAGTAACAATCTTGGTGGCTGTTGGGTTTGGCTCCTCCTCCACGTAAGCAGATGCCGGCGGAGAGATCTTTGCCAATTCTTCAGTCGCTATATCATGAACACCCGGTGGAAAATGTGTGTAGAATGTCGATACATCTAGAGCATTGCCCTCCTCTAGCTTGGACTTGGGAAGGGGAGGAAAGTATCCTACCAGCCCATCAAACCCGCGCTCCCGGTCGCCCAGCTTGACGCGGAATTCGTAATCGAGGAGCGTCTTCTTGGGTGTCGTGTCGTGTGACAGATGGCTTTTCCACGGGGAACCGGCAAGTTCCAAGGAGACTCCAAAGTATGTGAGGGCCAGGGGTCGGCCGAGCAATGCGCTTCGAAATTCGGCGTACGCGCTTGGCGCTGGTGCTATTGATGTTGTAGCAGCATTGATGGTGGCAATGAACCTGCGGAGATAGAGATAATTCTCTCCCAACATCTTGACCAGTCGCGCAAGCTGTTTGGCTGCAGCACCGCCGTCTTCCTTGCCGCCGCGCCTGGACGGATCGTCAGGCTTCTCAAAGGGCAGCCACTCTGGCGACGTGAGTGCTCCTGTAGGACCAGCGCAGCGAACCTCTCGATAGAAGGCACCCGAGGGGAGGAAGAACTGCACTCCAAAGTTTGCGTAGTTGACCACAACCCAGCCCCAGATGGGCTGGTCCCAGTCGTGTGTGGCCCGCCAGAAAGGCGGCATTGGGTCGTCCTCGTGCAGAGGAGGCTCCGACGGAATCGTGAAAACCGCATTGAGACGTGCTGGCTGGTTAATCTGCGGCGGCACTTGGATGTACTCGCACTTTGTCTCGTTCTCCTTCTTCACCTTGGCCACGACATTGGGAGACTCTGGATTCGAGCTTTTGGCCTGTGGCGCGTACCAGTCGCTGATGCAGGGATACAGCTTCGGAGTCAGCTCCTCAGTCGTAGGCTTAGGGTCGATTGCATGGATGGCCTGGCCAAACTTGTCAATGATGTTGAGTTTGGTGATGCGGAACTGGCCATGGGTTACGGGCTTGAAGACGGCTGGCTCATCTTCGTCGGGGGAAGTTTTGCTGCGTCCATACGGCGTGAGATCTGTCTCGATGCCCATATGTGGGAGCACTTGCTCGGACAATCCGGCGTCCTTACGAGCAGCCTCGCCCATGAAATGCACTGCGCCAGTCACAGGGTCGCGTATCGACGGCTTGACATGGTTCCCCTGCTCGACGGTGAGCATGTGGCTGTTGAACCCAGACAGAGGGGCAGACAGAAAGTCGAATTTCCTCAGGCTCTTGGCGAGTTCCTCGCGGTCCTTGTACGGTAGCAACTTTTCTAGCTTCTCCCCTGCCGTATCGGAAAAGAGTTGCAGGATTTTGGCCTCAAGAGAGAAGCTCGGCTGTGGGAGGATCAGAGCTCGGCCTGAGAAACGCCGGTTATCGACTTCTTTCCTAGTCTTATCGCCGTATTTTTCTTCCAAGGTCATGTCTGGCTTGATAGCATAGTGCAGCTTGGCGCCTTCGCTGTGCCACCATTTCGACTCGGCAAGCTCCCAATCCTCATGGTCAATGTGAGTGTACTCGACTTCCCATTCAAGAAACAAGGGGAACCAAGGTTGCGTATTGTTCCAGGAGTCACGCCAAACGGGCTTCCCCTTATGATCCAGACCTTGGCGGTCATGAAAAGTTGGCATCTCGGGACTTATTTTTCGTCTCTCCGGTTTCTTGGGACCGTCATCGGATATTCCACCCATGAATCCATGAGCCCTCAAGAAACTTGGTGTCTTTGGTGTACCGTCATCCTCATCTCTTCTCTTTGTTCGCAACACAACAAATTCGCGAAGCAGGGCTTGGGCTGATGCTCTTAGCGGTTCAGGCATCTTCTTGGTTACAAACTCTTTGAAGAGACTTCCCCAGCCATCCTCCTCCTCGCCGGGGACAGCAGATTTTGTTTCTTCGAGCAATTGAGAGTCGAGTCTGATCAGGAGTGTGTGCAGGTAGTCTGGCTCCCAGCCAGATCGCACGCCACCAACGAGCAGTGTCGGATCTCGCTGCTGATGAAAGGGCGGATGCACGCCTGGTTCGAATTCCTTTGCTTCATCCCCATTCTTTCCGTCAGTCAAGACTGAGACCAGGTTCTGCTTGCTGTCACCCAGCAAGTCTTCCAAGGCTTTAATGCTGTCCAATATTGGCTTCAGCGCAGCCTTGACATCTGTTTCCTTCTTAGCCAGCGTCACAGCCTGCCACCACTCCGCAAAGACGGCCCAGCGCTGTCTCTTGAGCTTCCTGTCCGCTGCATCTCGGAAGCGACACAAATCATTCAGCTTGATCAAGTCTTTCCTGTTGTCTTCAGGGATGACCGGCTTCCCGCCACTTTCACCTCCAGAAACGTGATACTGTTGCCCGCCATCCAGCCTTGTGTAGTTCCAGTTATACATCATGTCTGCCGCCTGCGCGTGCGCCTCGACACCATCATCCCTACTCAAGAGAACCGTCTCGAGGCGTTTCAGTGCCGACTCAATCTTTTTGACATCATCATTGGGATTGTTCGCATCTGCCTCGTGCGCGCCCGCGTACGCCATCAGCGCGTCCATTGGTGTCGTTCCTACCGCCACAGGGAGCTTCCGGCTCAACATCTCAGCATATTGATCCGCAAGGATAACCCCCGGTGCTCTGTGGAGATCCCAAGAAACATCATACACCGCGCCGTGGCAAAGACTTCGTGTGCCTTGTTCCCTTCGGGAAAGACATTCGTCAAGCCAGTCAACGATTTCCTGTGGGATAATGTCGTCAAAGTCGAGCTTTCGTGGGTGAAACCCTTTAAAGTCCATGTCTAGTCTCTTCAGAAGCTGCGCGCGGGTTTCAGACTTTTCTTTGAGCCAGACAATGTCCTTTTGTGGCTTGGAGTGCCATCCGAGGACAGAGTAGCTAACTGATGGAACACGGGAGGCATACAATGGCTTGGTTTTGTTGTCTCCGATATCAATACGGTCGTACTCAAAGTTGTCGACGATGGAGAAAACATTGGAATTATGCGGCTGGTAATCCGGAAAGAGTTCATTGGACGAAGATAGGAGTTGTAGGTTGACGCGTGACTTGCTGGTATCTGTGGTTCCGTCCTCAGGTTGGGTTTCCTTCCACTCTGATGCTTTTCTCTTGTCGCCTATGAAGATTTCGGCTTGTTTCTCCAATATGTCTGAATTCCCATCAACCACAGAGTGGGCTGCACTGACGAACGGTGACACGTCAACTTGAAGATCAACCGTGCCATCAAGAACATTCCAGGGTTCCTTGAGTGTGTCGTCGTTGCCATTTCGTTCCCCATCGAGTGTTCGGCAGCGGTCACTTTCGACAACCCACGCAGAGACGCTCTTCAGCTTTTGCTTTGCTGCACTAGGTTCGACGGCGTCAAGGTCGTGTATATGACGAACGACTAGCCATCGCGTAGGGACCTCGGGGAAGATGGGAAGCCCTTTTCTATCGTTGTCTGCATCGCTCGTTGCGGCAGAACCACTCCGGTAAATGCGAGGCAGCGTCCAGTGGAGGTATATGCCCTGTCGGTTTTCACGCCGAGAGCGAGACCCGAGATCTGTAATGCGCGAGTTGAAATCGGCCGGACAGGCGTTGTGTAAGTCGGTGTGGTACAGAATGTCGGACTGGAGATATGACTTTTTCAGACGTAGAAATGAGTAATTGGGCTGTGAGATGGGCGCAATTTTGGCTTTCCGTGCCCTCAGTTCATCGTCATCATAGCCGCCATCACAGACTTTGTCATTGAGAACAAATGCATCGAGCTTGATGGGGATGAGCACGTTTTGATCCGCATTGGGTACCATCGTGACAAGTTTGTGAACGCTTTTTGCTGTGTCTTTAAAGAAAATATGAAGAAAACTCAATGCTCAATTTCCCATTTACTCGACATACCAAAGGCACGTCGCATGTGAAGATGTGGGTAGGCATAAGGCAGCCTTGATAGAAGATACTCGTAGAAGAATCCAGAGGTCCATTTACACAGTCGCAGTAGATGATCCAAGCTAGGGAATTGAATCCTTGCTCCAGGACCCCTACAACTATCAATAGTGTGGTTCTTCCTGCTCAGCTGGGCAATTGTCTTGAGGCCCAGCCGTTTCCATCACACCCCCTGCTGGGATTCGCACTATTGATTCGCTAGTACGGAGTACAAAGCAGTGGCGATGCAGCGAGCCCATGTACAAGTCCACACAGATCAGTACTTCTCTGTACTTTTTTCCTTATTTGTCTGTGATGGAGGCATCTTGGCAAGCGGGTGGGTCAGCTGGAGGAGGGCGTGGGCTATCGAACTCTTTGGTGTGTCTTCCCTGCTGTGTAGACCCATTCATGGCTTTTGAGCTTTTGAGACGGCTTCATGCTCGACTTCCCAAGTGATATCTCAAGGCTATTGCGTCTTTCTTTTCTTACCACGGATACGGTAGAGGCAAGTTCAAATCTTCTGGAACCGGCGAAATGTCTCTCAAAGGACAGTACCGTCACTTGACTCTCCGTCATGAGCAACGCATTCTATGCGACGAAGTCCCCAAGCTTCAACCTGGAGAAGCCCAGTTCCATTCCTTCTATCTCCCTTCCTTGACCGCGGGTCTGCACGATCTCACAATCTCGCAGACTGTCACGCCAAACAAAGATGATCCTAAACACGGCAAGGAGCCCCCGGCACGGGCGATTCCCGTCAAGAGGCAGTTTGACGTCCTTGCTCCGGAATGGTCCCTCAGCAGCAGCGACGGCGGTAGCGGTGGCAGTGGTGACGACCAGACGTCCACAGTCATGTCCGTCTTCCCAGCACCAGGACAAACGGCACAGTTCCGGACCCTGCCGCACATGGTGCTCCGTGACCCTCACCTCCCGTGGGCACGGCGTGTGTCTGAGCAGATCCTTGAGGACAGAGAAAAGAACACGATTCCTTGGTTCGCTCTCATAGCTTTTACAGCAGAGGAACTCGAATTAACCGATGATGAAAGAAGCACATTCTTCCCGTCAGGGGTGGGCGCAACACCCAATGAGAACCTTGGCTGGGACCTCAGGGCCGGTGCGATCAAGGACATACCAAGCAATGACAAGCTACTGAACAAGATCCGTGAGCCTGCAGACCGTGATAAGCAGATCAAAACCAGCGTTGTGGCTGTTTCCGGACCGCTGTTCAAGAAGCTCTTCACCGATTCCGAGGACCCAAATCCAACGCAGTGCGATGTTGCCAAGTTTCGGTTTCTATCCCATGTCCGGACAGTCGCTACCGAAGGTACCATGTCGGCCATCGAGGGGGATTCGGGGACATTTAGCATTGTCGTCTCGCATCGGATTGGCCCTGTCGATGTAGACTCGGCCACGCCGGTCATGGTGCACTTGGTTTCTCTCCAGGGCATTGACGGGTTGAGTTTGTCAGAGCTCAAAGAGAAGGTTCTCATGACTAGCCTGTACAGCTGGACCTACACGGCTCTGCCACCTGATTCCTTTGATGTGCGAAGTGCACTTCAAAACATCGGCACTGGTGGAAAGGGGCTCAAGGTCTTGCGAACTGACAACACCAGCACGCCCAAGGCTGACAAGTCAGGGCCAGAGGCAGGCAAGGAAAACATTGGACTATCCTTGGAAGAGCTGGTGACGAAACGACAAAACGACGGATACAACATCGTCCGATACCGCACCATCACAGGCGAGCAAACAGTGGCCATGTATCGGGGGCCACTCTCCCCCACAAGAGTTGCTCATCCATTAAACGCCAACGTTTCTTTCCAGTCAAACTTTGGTACAGACCTCCAGATACTCGATCCCAACCTTGGACTCATGGACATCTCGTATGCGACGGCCTGGCAGCTTGGCAGAACACTGGCCCTGAGTGACCAGGCCTTTACGGCCTCGCTGGCTCGTCTTCGAACCGCGATCCACCGAGACGCGCTCGCCAGGGCCAAGGAAGACATTTACAAGCGGCTGGGGAGTGCAGATTCACAGACCATCGACACAGTGGCCTATCACAGCCGTGCCCGCGTCGTGTCGGATATTGGCTCGACAGTTGCTTGCCTCAACGATATCAACACTGCTTTGCATGCCTCGGCAATGCCAACCGTATGCACGAACCGGTGGAAGCGACGCGAACCAGTTTCCGACCTCGGCCTATCCCTCCGTTCAAACCACATCTTCAACCAGATGTATTCCCAGGCCCTCTATGTTTCGACCGGCTTGTCCACTTCGGCTGATGGCGGGCCGTACTGCTACCACACCGTCTCTACAAACACCGACTACGCAGCAGTGCAAGAGTGGGTGCTCGACAAGCTTCACCTCGCGGGCATCCCATCTCACCACTTCATCCCGGACCCGTCATATCTCCCACCAGAGACGATTCGATTTTTCCACGTCGATGCCAACTGGACTGACGCCATGGTTGACGGGGCATTGAGTCTTGCCAACCATGTCACAGACGATCCCGCAGAAGACTTTTGCCGCAGCGCACTGAAAGTTCGGCTCAACGAGTACCTCGCGACTCCCCTCAAGGGCATCGGATACTGCCAGCAGATGCCCACATACGGCTTCTTGATGAAGAGCCAGCTGCTAGTCCAGTTCCCTGATATTGCAGTTAGTGCCGAGTTTGAGGAGCAGTTCCACACACGCGAGGGCTGGGATAGGGCCAAACCTACCGCTCCGATCCTGGTGCAGCGAAAGCTGGCTTCGGATACCATGCTGGTGCTGTTTGATCGTGAGCCTCCAGGGTTGGTAAATCTCAAATTCACTCTGCCAGCGCACCAACAGACCTTTGTGGTAGCAGCAGGGCCTGCATAAAGAAGACAGGACACAGAATCGCATGCAGGATGAGATTGAAATTGAACATCAAAAGATATTTGCGTCTGAACATCCCGAGACAGATCCTGTCAAGCGGGGTGGATGGCTGGGTGGTGGCTCAAAGACTTATCCGATAGGAGAACTCTTTGACTGGCAGTCGAGGACGATGCGCGTCGTCGAGTATGCGACGAAGATACACGAAGTGCTCAGCAAGGAAATGTTTCGGGATCCAAAGGAGGATGGAACGAATGGACCCCTAGACCAATATATCGAGCCGAGACCAACGGCAGCGGTGTTTGCTCTCCAGCTCAACGAGCCCATCTATACACTCGTCATTGAGCCGGCACCAAGGAATTCCAACATAGGGGCAGGGGCAAAGACAAGGGAAGATAACCTGTCCATCTCAGCAGACTGGGAGCACCTTTCATTGCCTCTTCTCAGGCCTGAACAGCGCACTTCATCCTTCCGCTTCCACCCGCCCCCTTTCCCAGCACACAAATACACTCCCTCGGCGCTGCCTTCACCACCTCCCAAGCCTTTATACCAGCCGACCAATCTGCTCAGCTACGTCCCAACGGAACCCATTATTCTCCCTCCAGCACCGCCGATGCCGGCCAGTCCGCCCATCAGCCCTGATACAGTTGTCGTCGCGAATCCCAGCTTCGACCTAAAGGTCTCGCCCATCGAATACGACAGCTTCGTCCCTACCAACCGCACCGTCCCCTTTGACCTTATATTTTCCATCCTCGTCCCTCCTACATCTCAGTCCACATTCACTTACCGTCTTACCAAGCTAACCGTACGCCTCACCCTCGGGTCCCTCGACGATGCGAGCCTTCCCAGCCCCGACGACGACCAGTCCTTCCGCCCTCTGATCATGCGGAAGCCGAAAAACTCCGAGCCCCCAGCCCCGACCATGCTGTCCAACTTGCGCTTCAACGTCCTGCGGAGCTTTGATGGGGACGTGATGATCCTGGAAATAGTCTCTCGAACGGCGTGGGGGGTGGATATGTACACGCTCAAGGAGGCAAGCTTCGTGCTGCCGATGGTGGAGGTGATACCCTGGCAAGTGCCGTTCGGCAAGGATAAAGATGGTGCGGAGAGGTATTGGCGGACGTGGGTGCAGATGAAGAGCGTAGTTTTTGATGGGCGAGAGTCCGTTGGAGTGGGAACATGGCAGAGAGGTTCTGTTGAAGCGAGAGGTCAAGGCGGTTCCTTGAGTGTTGCTCCTGTTGATGTACTTTGCGAGTGAGCTTTTCGAATCCATTTCTGATGTCTTCACATTGTTGGCGCTGGGTTCATATCAATGAATGACTGATGAACCTTGGATCGTTTGTTGTATTGACTGGCTCGCATGAAACTATTCGTCGTATAGCCGTGATAAATAACGTAGAATGATCCTCTGTCAAAAAGGTCATCCGTGTCAAATGTAGAATCGTCGTTTTCACGTTTTGGTCAGTTGATTCAAGCCAGCAAGCGATTAGCAAGGGTTAGTGTATGATGAGTGAAAAAGGCCCCAATCACCAACCAATTCGCAGACACCTGGAAACAGGCTCGTGTAATTATTTTATACATTATTCAATCACGTCATTAATGTGCCCCCAATATCCCATCACCTGTCTCTGCGCTTGAAATCTACATCTCTATCCCTCCTATCGTGACGATAGCCATCTCTTGACCTAAACTGTCTATCACGGTCATCGTCCCTGTTTCCTCGACGAGGGCTCCTACTTCGGTTTCGGTTCTGGCGCCCATTGTCTCGATCGAAAGGTCGCTTATTAGGACGGTCATCGTTTCTACGGTCGTATCGACCATCATTCCTTCGGTCAGGCCTGTCATCACTTCTTCGATCGGGTCCGTCTGCATCGTTTCTCCGGCCGTTGGAGCCTCGATCATGTCTCCCCTTCATCTCCTCCTTGCTGTACACCATGTTGTAATTCTTCCCAGAGCTCCTCTCATCCTCTTCTCGGTACTGCCGTCGCTTTTCGAGCTCTTGCACGCCGCCCCATCCACCTCGCACCCTTGCCCTGCGTTTGTTATTCGTGTCTTGCCTCCACACGTCGCTGAGCTTGCTGACGCTCTGTGAAAAGTCGACGTGGATTCGCCGGTCGTCGATGAGGACGTCTTGCATTTTGGTATATGCCACTTCACACGATGCCTTGTCTTCGTATTCGATAAAGGCGTACTGTAGGCTGTCGCCCGTCTTTTGGTCTCGAATCACCTCGCAGCTCAGAATCTTGCCGAACCGGCCAAAGATGAGCTCCAGGTCCTCGTCTTGCGTGACGGGGTTCAGTTTGCAGACGAACAAGACGTTTTCCGGGGGCTTCACCTCGGCAAAGGGGAGGTCGCCCATGAGCTCGAGTGTCAAAGCCTGTGCCCTAGCATCTCGCTCCCGCCTTCTCTTTTCCAGCTCTTCCTCATCTACATCATCGTTCTCGTGGAGTTCTTCTTCGTTGGCGATTCGCACTGTCCGTAGTTGTTCGTCTGAAGGTGGAGGGCTAGAGCTGGGTTCTCTCAGGTCTGGAGGATCAGGATAGGGATCATCCAGGATGACTGTGTGTTTGATTCGGATATCGACAAACGGGTATCCCTTGTCGTCGACCATGGCCTCGTTGATCTTCTCCAAGGAGTCAAAACCCTCCACAACCTTGCCAAAAATGGCAGCCTTGCTATCGAGGAAATCCGTCTCTTCGCCCAGAGTAATGATGAACTGCGATGCCGCCACCCGCGTGTCTGGGTCTGAGGCCAGCGGGACCGTCGCCATGCTCACGGTGCCTCGTTCTAGATGCTTCAGTTTAGGGTGAAAGGGGGCTGTGAATGTGCGCTTTGAGGGATCGCCCGACAGGTGCCCCCATATTGAGCAGCCTCCATCTGATTGTTTGGCGAGAGGCCCGAGAGGATCGCCGGTCTGGAAGGAGAAGTTCTTTTGGACGGAGTGGATGGGAGAGAAGTTGTAGTATTTGACCTTGCAGAGCTTCAGGAAGCTGTACGGATGGTTAGCGGCTTGCAGGAGCTTGAATAGAAGACAAGACAAGACAAGAGAATGGAAGAGAGCTTACTTTTCGCACAGCTTGGGAGAGTGGTCGATGAGCAGGTCAATGACAATGTCGCCGACGGTGGTTTCTAACAAGACTGACATGGCGGTTGAACTGAGCCTCGCGATTCAAGATCCAAACAACGAGATGCGGATTTGATTTGATTCGATTTGTTTCGCTCTGCTTTGCAGCCGCGTGTTGTGTGACGCGCGAGGCTGCGATTCGATTTGACGGGATGGATGAATGAATGACAATTTTAGTGGAGAAGCCATGGCAAGGATGATGGCTTGTGATTGATTACGTAATGCAGGTGATGCTCTAAGAAATCGGGATGCCACAAAACACCACAGCAAGAGAGTGTAAAGCTTGATAAAGAAAATTGATGAGTAATTCACGGCTTATCAATTTCATAAAGTTGATTGTGAGTGTCTACTAGGTAGTCAAGTAGTACGCTGGCTCCAATGCATCAGAGTTATGTAGACCTAGGTACATGTAAGTACACGGTACGACTTGGGTATCACATGAATCATGATGGAGTTGCAATACAGTCAAGGCTCAGAAGCAGCTCTATCCCGTCCACCCCAAAAATAGACTTAGAAGCTTCATCCCTACTTATAATCCTCCTTACTCCATATTTCACTCCCAATCATCCAACCTCAAGCATCTCAGTCAACCTGATACCGCAGCGCCGCTCGCCTATCCCCGAGCTTGTCGCCAATTTGCAGGGCTACCGTTTCAGTCGCAGTCAATGCACGCATCCAATCCCGTCGCAGGTGGCAATTTGCATTATTCAAGTTTTACAATCCTACGGAGGATTTTACTTGCGCATGCATACAGAATTCGATGCATCACTTTCTTTCACGAGGCGAGTGGCGTGGCGTGGTGTAATTGTAGTGGTGTCTTGATATATTCCGTGATACTTATTGGACTTGTCCTTGCACTAATGCAGATGGTAGTCTAGATGCACCTTGAAGCCTGAAACTTGAACTCAACAATATTGATGATTTGTGACAGTCTAGACAGCCTAGACTTGCTTTGCTTGCTCGCTAGCAAGCTACGATAAAACACCAGACAAAACAAAAAGTACAAAATCCCAGACTCTGAAAAACAAAACCCTCAGATGCTATGTGGAATACATGTATATAAATATATCAACAGCAGGCTCGCTTCCCATTTCTCAAGTGATGCCGTCCAACACGTTCCTGTAAAACCGCCGATCCACAGCAGACAAAGTGAAAGATACCTAGACAATAAACACTATAAGATGGCAAGAAAGAATAAAACAAAATAAAACAAAAAAGGTCAGGTATGTTATGTACATCAAAACAAGAAAATGGCTTTCATGTACAGTTTCGAGATATGAAGATAGATATTTGTGCGCACGCAATGGGATGCCAGAAAAACGGGATGAAATAGTTTTGTTTTGCATCATGCAACAAAAACAGGGCAGTCAGCCGCATCATGCCCAAATCGGGTAGGTGGGTGAGCAGAATACATGAAAAAAAAAAGGAAATTGACGGCAGAGATAAGGAATAAAATGAATGTCCCCAATTTTGCGCACTTTTTTGTATTCCCCTATAAGCCATGGAAATAGAAGAAAAAAAAGGAAGAAAAAAAACCATATTGTTCGAATGGTGTCAGCTCTCCACTTGAGCCTGTGGTATCTTTTGTCTTCCCCCCCCAACACAAAGAAAAAAAAAGATGGAAAAAAAATTGGGTGTGCCGTGTCAAAACGGTTCCATTGGTATAAGAGGCTGATTTGCTAGCCCATGGTGGGATTAGAATTAAGAATATTGCAGATAGGAAAGGAGTGACTTTGTGTGATGTTGATGATGAAGATGGCGGATCGTCGGCGGGTCCCAATGGACTTTTGTTTTTGTTTTTTGGGCGTGATCAGCCTCTCCACAAATGGCTGCGTAATGATGTTCGCCTTGCCGTGTTATCGACGATTTCAAGACTCTTTTTCATTGGACTTGTTCAGTCCCGGCTTGGGGAGCTTCGTCTCCGCCGCCCCGACCGAAGTTCCTTCTCCGTCTCCATCAGCCGGGCCTGAGCCCACATGCGCGTCGTCATGTCGTTGCGGACGGCATCGCAGTTGAGCAGCTCCGTCAAGGCCCGCTTGATGCTCTCGTTGACGTCAAAGAGCCGCTGCTCCTCGGCGGAAATCTGGTAGATGGTCTCTTCGTCGAGGATGGTGTCGAGCTGGTCCTCCCAGCCGTTCTGACGCGGCTGTCTGGAACCGCGGCGCGGGCCTCCGGATCGCGAGTGGCGCCGTTGTGAGGTGAGGATGGAGGAGCGGACGGGCGACGTGCTGGGCGACGAGATGGTGGACAGGGTGCCGGTCGAGGCCGTTCGCGGGCGGATCTGCTCGAGGTTGTTGCAGAGCTGCTCGTGCTGCTGCTGCAGACGCAGATACTTTTGCAAAGTAAAGGCGTAGTTGTGGTGATAGCTCTCAAAGTCCATATCCATTGTGAACATTGAGTCTTGTGTGAATGTACTTTGCGTACTTAAAGGGTAGTATGTTGTAGGTGTCAGGTTGGGCGGGTTTGTTGCTTCGCTTTCAACGTGCTTCTCTCTTCAGCGGCTGCAGCGATATGATCGAGGTATTGCTCTTGTTCCCAGCTGTGACGAAACCATCGGACACACGAAAGAATAAAAATATCGGGGTTTCCACTATGCGCAGCAGGTGATGATGAAGAGAACAATGGTCGAAAGTAAGAGATTGGATCGAGATCACAAGGGTTGGACCGTTGGCGATGATGGGAATAGAAACTCGATGGAGTTCTCGCTTCGTAATAATAGAAGTGATGGGAAAGTGGTTTGTGTGTGCTGTGCAGAACGTTGGAACCTTGCCTCCCGGGTCTGGCCAGGGGGGGGTCGAGGACGGATATTAAAGGTGCAACGAAGCAGACCTTCTGTTGATTCTAGGGCAGGGAGATAGATTGCCTCTTTTGCGCAAGCGTAAAGTTCCGCCGCCGGTAGATGTGCGTGTGTGTGTGTGTGTAGTTTCTTTTTTGTGGGATATGTCAAGCCCGGGCCAACGGGAACCAACAAAAGGTCGATGGCAAGGGGGGTTTTGCTTTATACAAATAGGACGAGGGTGATGGAAGACTGACGTCGAGAAGGCCAGGTCACGTCAAAAAGGCACCGGGGTTGGCGTGATGATTCAAAAGTGTTGCAGCATCCGATGCAAGAGGCGGCGGCTCCCAGGAGAAGGTGGACCGACGGTAGTGGGCAATCCAAGTGGGAACAGGCCGTTTACTTTTGTCGCAGCACTAACAAAGGCCACTCACAAGATGCCCCGGCTAATGAGGGTGTGGAGAAAGAAATAAGGCACGGAGTATCGATAAAATGAAGCGGGAATAGTGTAGCATGGGATGGATGGGAGGGCTGATGAGCTAGTAATATACTCACCTCGTACTTGGGACTTTGAGAGAGAGAGGGAGGGAGGGAGAGAGAAGCAACAAACGGTCAATGGCACTACGTGTACGTGTACAGGACTCCGTATGTTTTTCTTTTTTTTTCTGATAAGTCACCGCAGGCTTGCATACGTCGAATCAATAATCTGGTCCAGCTGGCGGTCCCACGACGCAGAGCAAAAGCTTACTTTGCCTGGTTCCAAGACGACGTCGCAATCGCTCGGCAGCATGAGCAAGGGTCCGACTTACAAGGGCAGCACCGCCAGCCAATGGCAACGGCGGCCAGAGCTTCGTGAAGGCGAAGCTGAGGAAGGGGGTTGCTTCGGATGCTTTCTGGTCTAGATCCTTCCTGGGCTGGTCCGGCCTCTAGCCTGCTGCGCCGGGGCCTGACAATCTACTGCTGCCGTAGCATTTGGGCGCCAAAGGGGGCCAAGGGAGGGGAAACATGATGTGCAATATGCAAGAGACTCCTTCTTCAGACGGTGTAGTAGCTTGCTTTCGATTCCTCGTACGGTACTGTACATACCAGTTGCTAGCCAGCTTTAAGGTTCAATGGGAGGCAAACCACAGCCTACACGCACACGGCGCCGTTCCGTCCAATGGCAGCAAGGCGGGTGGCGAAGGCGGCTTCTGCTCCAGTTCTTTGCTGGCAAAACCTGGATACGAGAGGGGGGCCCTACGCCTTACCTTGCCTTGGCTGCGGGCGAGTTGGACGATGGCGCTGCTGCACGTTGCTATGCTTGTTCTTACTCTTGCTCTCGGGGCTTGGTGGGCCTGGGAGCCCGTTTTCGAACGAACAGGGGTCTCCGTTTTTTTGATTAATTCTGGGTATCTTGCCATCACGCTTGCTCTTGTTGCGTGCTTTTCACTGTTGCTTCTGCGGTTGAGTAACCAAGGGGGGGGAGCCAGTTAATATCAAACCCGTGCAGCTGTCACCGCATCATCCAGAGAGCGGCTCGGGGGTCTCGGTTTTGACTCAAGGCTCGACTCGCCTGTGGTCACGAGGCCGCGTCCTTTTGAGTCCCAATACTTGTTTAGTGGTATACATACACATATGCATATGCCATGCAACAATGCAATGGCCGCTGGAGACCGGCGCGTGGAGTGGCTGTTTTGGCGGTACTCGGCCGCGCCCTTTACTGGCACAGTCGGCGTTGCTGAGCGACACGGAGTCGCGCCATGGACTGCGTGTGTGAGTGTGAGCAAAGCAGCAAGCTGAATCAATTGGGCTCGACTGAATGCTGTAATTTGCGCCAGAGATAACGAAGCGCCCTGAGCCGCTTTGCTCTACACCCCCCCCCCCCCTTGTGAGCTTGACAGAGCACGCCAATGAAGCCCAAGATAACGGCAACCGTGGCAAGTAAAATTGACTGGCTGTCAATGGCCCGCGGTTATCTGGCGCATCTCCCAACAGTCATACCCGTATCTTTGATCTGTACCTATGTAACGGTACAGGTACAGATTCGGAGTAATACAGCTCATGGCTGAAAAGATAAGCCTCAGCTACGGAGCACTGCTCCGTGTTATTGGGCATGCTCCGGATGTATTTGCAGCTGTCCTAGACATTGATCGGCCATTCAGTGTTACGGAGACCTTCTATTTTTGCCTCGTGATCCGCACTGATCGACGGTACATGTCATTCGGGGGAGAAGAAAAAAAATCGCTGCTATCAAAAGCCACCCCTGACCATCATTTCCACAAGCCAGAGCCGATCACTGGGTAGCCGCCTACACAGTGGCAAGATTTGCAAAGAGAAATAGAAAAAAAGGAAAAGCCCAATGTACGGAGTACGCGGAAGTAGGTTGCAGTTAATCTATTTTCAACGCCTAGAACACACGAATCCAGGTGTAAAGGCATTAGGCAGCGAGCAGAGTAGCATCCAATGTGCATGCAATCCAGCAACTCCGGCGATGGCTCCGGCCTTCAATGTTCACAGTGTCGCATGCAGATGCTGGTAGCGACAGAATCCTACCTTGGCCTCAGCCCACCTCGAGCTCAAAAGAATGCCCAAGGCTGTGTCTGTGCCGTCCTTGTACGTAACCTACGATATTGCATGTATGGACGAGTAACAACTACCTACGCGAGGTGCATTTACCTCACGGGACCATCGGCTAGCGATCCGCACAAGGACGAGAAAACCGCGCTCTTCCTCACGACTCCGGCCGGTGTTGCAATGCATCGTCCCCGATCAATTGGCCACACGGGGCGGACAAGGGGGGGCGGTTCAAAGATTCCGAGAGCAACAAAAAGCCCTGCCGTCAAAGGCTCATCATCTCGTTACTCGTGCATGTAACGAGTAAGAAATACATGTACATACAAACGTTCAAAAGTTGCGGTGTCCAGCCCCCAAGCCTTGCTAGTGGTCACGTTCATCAGAGACTCTGTGACGCCTCTGCCGATCAGCGATCAGCTCTAGCCAACGTGGGCTCGCCAAGGCATCAGGTTGTTCACCAACAAAACGCAAAACGCAACGTCGACCGCCTCTTTTTTTCTAGCTTTTTTCTCGTCATCCCTGCGTTGGCGGAGACTCAGTCACATTTCACAGCAAACGAAAGACAGACAGAAAACAGAAGAAAAAAACGAATCAAATTGCTCACGAGGTGGGAGCTTGGAAACCTGCAGGATGCTGCAGCTTTACGGAGCACCTTTGCATGTACTCCGTGCCAACTCTGTGCTCTGTCCGGTGAACTAGCTTTTGTCCTATTTTTCCTTGCCAGCCCTTCTACCAAACATCGTCGACTTCCGGACCGGGGTATTATGGAGGCTGCAACTCTGTACGGTGACCAGTCTTTTCCTCGCCAAGTCAGCCGGCGCGTTGCTTCCTCCCCGCTCATGCAAACTTGTGCTTTGTACGCGCAATCTATGTTACTAAAGTTCTCTCGGCTGAAGTGTTGCAACCTGCAAAGAGACCCAAGCCAAAGGATGACAAAGAGTATGGGCTTCATAGGCCGCTCGGCGTCGGCAGCCGGCCCCAAGGCTTCGGTTTGATCCCATTTGCCCGTCATCCTCGGTGGCTTTTTCTTCTCCCCCGCAGCTGCAACCTCCTCTCACCCGCTTCAAGGCCGTGTAAATGCCCACTACTCGTACATGCAGACATGTAGGTTTCAAAGCCTCGAGTGATAAACCATGCCACAGTCGTAAGACTGCGTGCTGCTTACACTTTTTTTCCCTGGTGCCTCCGGCTCCTACCGTACAGACACTGTGGCCGGGATGAATCAATGGCCCTCCCCGGCTGTGTCCGACTTCCCCAGACTTTGGCGTCTTGTCCATGACTTCATCTTGCGGGAGAGAAGCTGCATGTTGGAGGAAACCTCCGGCCGGGCCAGGGTCTAGACTCCGGACAGACAAAACATGGGGAGATGGTCACGCCGTTTACGTGACGTCAACAATCGGGGAGCATCGTATCGAGCATCCGTGCTGTACGTGTATGTACAAAGGGGGGAGAAACACCGGCAATGCAGGCATCCGAACGGCTGCGGCTGGAGGATATTGAAATGCCTCAATTTGTCGTCAGAGGTGCCTGCCGAGAATCATATTGGCAAAGCCACAAAAAAGACTTGTGAAACAAAGCAAGCCAGTGACCTTGTGGCTTGACCCCCAAGCGCCATCAAGGTGATCCTGTCCCTGGTGCCATACTGTATGTGTAGCCTGGCGCCATCGCCATGCAGCTCGCTTGGGGCTACCCTAAAGCTTAACACTCGTGGACGCCGCATTATTTCACCCTGTCATCAGCGGGTAAGCTAGAGTTTTCAGAAGCTTTCCGTAGATGAATGCTTTTATCAGCCTCTTTGTAATGGATTGGGTTGTGAGGTGATTCAGTTTGCGTCTCATCCTCTCATCCCGGCACTTGGAACATACATACTCACAAACGGTCCGTCTTCGTCTTACAAGGAAATATCCTAGAGATTGAACCAGACATCTAAGAAACCACAAAGTGAACCATGTTGGAGTGGAGATGGTTGAATTGAGACTCTGTGTCATAATGTAGATACTCTACAGATTCTAATAGCAACCTGGTCGTTATAAAAAGGCCCTTCTTGTTGGTCACGCGACGGAATCTCAAACGAGACATCTTCCACCTTGAGCCCCTCGTCGCGGCACTTGTCCAAAAACACTTGAAACGTTTCCAGATTACGCTGAGTCGCTGCAATGATGACCTCGACATGAGGATACAGGCCAAAGAGTTCCAAAAGCGTGCTGACAAGGGCTGGGATTATACTTGGGTCGTATGTGATGTCCGCCCCGAGCACAACATCCAACGGACGGCCGCCGTTCCACCGCTCTTCTTCGGTTCCTACAAGTGCATACCCCCACTTGAGATCCATGGGACGTATTGCATCCGAGCCCTCAAGCTGATTCAGAAAGAGGTTCTCAGGGAGGTTGTTGATGACGTCGTCGGACCCATCTGATGCAATGACATGTGTTGACCCCAAGTACTTGATGCACAGAATGGCGAGATAGCCGGTCCCGGTCCCAAGCTCCAGCACCCGCTTTCTCGAGACAATGCTGGGATCCTGACAGAGAAGCTGGCCCAGGTGAAGCGCTGCCTCCCATGTCCTCAATCCCGTAGTGCCGCCGGCGGCGACGAGAGACCGGTTCTCAAACAGGTTGATGCGGGCCTCGTGATCTGGCAACGATGCGAGATGGTAGACAACGCGGCACTTTTGCTGCACGGCATCATCCTCGTTGGGGGCCGGAGTGGAGAATAAGACAGAGAGGGAGGACATGAGGCCATCGGAGACTCCCTGCTCTCGGTCAGAAAGGGCCGTCTTGACAGCTGCAAGGGTCGCACAACTTACATGTTCATCCCAGTCGTCTATGCTAGCCTCAATGCGAGACACCAGCTCCTTGAGAACTCTCACCCGATACCTCAGTGGAGGAGGGCCTCCGGGGAGAGAATCGTCTGCAAAGAGTCTCTGATGGATGACATCTTGAACCTCGGGGAGCCTGATGTTTTGGGGCTCGGGATAGTCCAAGTTGTGCTCCAATTGGAGATACTGGTGGCAGAAGCGGTCGACTTGCTTCCGCACCGAGGCTTCCATGGCCATGGCTTGGTACCTATATGAAGATGCACATGTATATACACATATATGACTAATTTGAGAAGAAGATGTATTTCTCAATGCCCTGCTTGCTCATCACATTTTTGCTGGATTTGCTGCTCTGCAGTTGCTCCATGAACGATCTGCCCGCTACAGCATGTAAAATTGGTGGAGAGAGCAAATCCCAAGCACTTCATTGGATATGATGAGCGGGGATCATCCGGTGACAAAAATAGCCGTTTTTCATCTTCAGCCCAGCAGCCGAACATTACCCTGCACGTGACGGCGCACATGCACATGCATATGCCACTTTTGCTGTAAAAATTGCGGTTTGTGCTGCTGACATAACCCACGCCCGCGCACAAACCCCTGCATTTCTCTTAGGGTTTGGGACCCAGGCTAAGCGACACGACCTGCTGCTTCGGAATTTTCGCTGCCCCGGTTTTACTTTTGCGGCGAGCCCTTTCTCCCACGACCGACCACGACGCCAAACCGCCGAGTCTCTCCTTCGTTACTCCTTCAGAGACAAGCAGCACAACACCGCAACCATGGCGGATAACGACGCTCCCGTTACCCTGCGAACTCGCAAGTTCATCCGCAACCCCCTGCTTGGCCGCAAGCAGATGGTGGTGTGAGTTGGAATCCCTCTTTCCCGTGTCGCCAGATTCGAATTCGCCCTCGTCAGGTCCCTATCCATGAGCAAACGTCCATCGAAACATTGGCCTTTTCTTTCAGTGCGGAGAGAGAGAGAGAGAGAGAGGAGAGAGAAGAACTGCTCTTACTCTCTTGCTGTCTGTTGGAATTTTGTCATCGTTGCTATGCACACACAAAACATTCGCCTGCAGAAATTGGCATGACGTTTCGATTGGATTTGGACAGTGGATTCACGAGGCGAATGGGAGGAATCAAAGGCCGACACTACACAGCCAACCCAATCACATGGGGGGCTGAAAAACAAGATTCACGGGCTGACCTCTTTTCTCTTCAATGCATATAGTGACATCCTCCACCCCGGCCGTGCCAACATCTCCAAGACCGAGCTCAGCGAGAAGCTCGCCAGCCTGTACAAGGCCCAGAAGGAGCAGGTCCAGGTCTTTGGCCTGCGCACCCAGTTCGGTGGTGGCAAGACCACCGGCTTCGCCCTCATCTACGACTCCCCCGAGGCTCTGAAGAAGTTCGAGCCCAAGTACCGCCTGATCCGGGTCGGACTCGCTACCAAGCCCGAGCGTGCCAGCAGACAGCAGCGTACGTTGAAACCATTGGCGGCGAAGCATGCCATTTACCTTGTGTGTGTGTGTGTGATGTTTGTTTGACTGACTTGAAATGTGGGAATACAGGCAAGCAGCGCAAGAACCGACAGAAGACCCTGCGCGGAACCGCAAAGGTCAAGGGTGCCAAGGCGAAGAAGGAGAAATAAACGCAACGCTCTCGATATTGTTGCTTGCTGGTGCTGGTGGGAGGTGCGGCGTGGCGCTGTGGTACTGGGTTGGGCATTCTGTTGCGCACCTGCGAGTGCTGCGGACTTTTTTCTCTCGGCATGCAAAAAACAAAAATTTGTCTCTGTCGATGAACCTCTAGAAACGGCTGGGAAGGGGAGTGATGGCTCAGCCCCTCCCCAGGGTGTGTGCCTTCGATACACTAGCATGAAATCAACGGTGTTTTCGGGTTTCGGTCCAAATCTGCGTCTCTCTTTGTTTTGGTGGTTTCGGAACACATGGTTCACGCATCTCCAACGTGCTGGATAAAGTGTCGGTGTTTTCATGTCATGATGGTCCGACTCCCAAGAAAATTCGGTGATGAATCAGTGGGCAATTCAATGAAGAAAGAAAGAAAAAATCCCTGTTATTGAACAATGTCCTGGACTGTGGTCGTAGCACTTGTCTTTCCCATGATGCCCCTCTCCTCCTTGATGCTACACAGGTTGTCCAACACTGCCCATCCACCTGTCCTTTGAAGTGCGAGAAACGACGTCTTCACAGAATATAACATTGGTGCAGGCTAACCACAAAACATGAATCAATCCTATTCCAGGTTACAAAACGCTACAGACTAGGAATCAATCTTGAAACCAAACTACAAGGCGCCAGAGAATTCATCCAAGATCTACGGAGTACGAATATGCCAATTGTCACTTTCAATTACCAGTGGCCCCGTGGAAGCGCAGGGACCTAAATGACCAAGTCACAAACACAAACGAAACGGCAGCCAGGCCAGCAAAGATGAAGTAGACCCAGCCGGCGCCACCAAGCCAAGTGTTGAGGGCCTTGTTGACGATGGGAAAGAACTGGGCCACCAGGAACGTCGCCACATAGTTGGCTCCCAAGCACCAGCTCTGCGTTGCGCCAACGGCTTCTTGGCCAACGAGCTCCGAGGCCAGGATAAAGGGCACAGGGCCCAAGCCCACGGCGAAGAAGCCGACAAAGAAGAGCACGGCAAGGGCAGACACAATCTTGAAGCCAAAGACGATGGACAGGGCTAGGACAAGAGCGCTGCTGCCCTGGCCTACGACGGACATGATTAGACAAGTCTTGCGTCCCAGTCGGTCTGGCAAGGGCGAGCATGCGATGGTCGTGACCAGGTTGACCACTGAGACCAAGATGCTGAGGAGAGCAGACGAGATGGGCAGAAGATCGGCGAGAAGCGAGACAGAGTACATGATGACGGAGTTGATTCCGCAAAACTGCTGCACAAACATGATGCCGACCAGGGCAACGATGACGGGCCGAGTACTGGGGTCCCTGGCGACTTGCAGGAAGCCGAGGTGAACAGGCTCGTTCTTGGCCGATGTAGCATTAGGGGGAGGGATCTCGTCGGCGTTTTGAGCGAGAAGGCCCTCCTCCTCTCCGGCCCCTGATCCATCCCGACCCCAGTCCTCGCTCTCCTCCCTAATGTCAACCGCCTGGCCGCGGATCCTCTGCAGCGTCTTCTTCGCACCGGCCACGTCGTCGTGCGCGGCAAGCCAGGCTGGGCTTTCGGGGACGATGAGCAGTCCAACGCCCTGTGCAGCAGCGATCAAGGCTCCAATGCCGAGGTTCCACCTCCAGGCGCTCCCGTAGCTCAAGAAGAAGCCCAGCGTCTGCGTAATGAGGATGCCGATGTTGATGGAGATCTGGGTCATGAAGCCGAAGAAGCCCCTTTGATCGGGCGGGCAGACCTCGCTAATGTACAGAGGAACAATGACGGTCGAGGCTCCAGCCCCGATGCCGGACAGGAAGCGGCCAGACGCCATGACGAAGACGCTGCTGGCAGTGGTCTCGACGACGGAGCCGACGATGAAGAGAAGAGCCGTCACTCGCATGGCGAGCAGGCGGCCGCGGCGGGAGGAGAATGGCCCGGCGGCGAGAGCGCCGATGAGGCCACCGACGGTGTAGATGGAGGAGACGGTGGCAAAGGCCGCCTCGTCCATGGGGATACAGTCGTTGGCGGCATCGTGGACGGACGTGACGAAGCTGGCGAGACGAGCGAGGACTGAGACGGACTTTCGGTGGCAGGTTATGACATCTTGGGGAGCGTTGAGCTCGGCCTATTGGGAGAGATATATGTGTGAGCAAGTGGAATTTCGAACGTTGATAGACGGGTAGATATCCAGAATCAAGCCTGTAGCTCGAACATGAAGCTTGATTGAAGCTCGAGGGAGTGACAAGCAAAGCGGTGAATGGAGAGGAGATGATTGCGAAACGACGCACCAAGTGGAAGCCAAACTGGAGAGATCCGAGAGTCGAGATTGCGATGAGGATGATGAGATACGCGGTGACTCCTTGGCCCGCCATCGTCGCGGATGGTTGGGAGCTGGAAACTGGTTGGTGATGCACAGATGAAACTGTAGCGACTCGAGTCTGACGATCCGCTGCCCTAATGCTGCCCGCCGCTGTCGATTGTTAGTGGTGGGGGGGAAAAGCCCCGGGAAGTACTGCTGTTGGCTGCTAAGTTCCAGGGGGGTTGGGCCACCGTTTTTCTCCAGCTTAGGGGGTTTCTTGCTATAAGTACACGATTACTGTACTGTACTGGTTCGGTGAAGTTGATGCTTGACAACTTTAGTTTTTTTTTTGACGAGATGGAGTAATCCATTGCCATTATTATATAGATGGCGTTATCTTATAGGTAGCCAAGATTATCATCGATTTGTTCCATCTCTTTGTACTAGTCGACTGCACAATGTTGATATCTTGTACGACCATCGTGACCATGACATCCATACGACACCTACCCTATATGAAACTGGCCGGTTTCGAGGAGCTCCCCATCATGTGATGTTCTACCGTTCCATTGCAGCAAAGTGCTGACAATGAACACAAAATTAATAAAGTGTCATCAATGGGAGTATTTGGAAAGACTATTGACTCAAAGTGACGATGCCGTCTGGTATCACTAAACTTTGCTTCCAACACATGCAGACCGAAATAACCACTTTCATGAGATAAGGACATAACACGACACGCTTAGTTCAGACAATATCAGTTTATTTGTATTTTGCCAATGCATCTCAGCACGGCAAGGTATCTCAAGTACTAACATCTATATTCATCATCATGTACTCTTCTCCACGCCCAGCATTGAAGCCTTAAAACCCTCCCCAACGGTACATGTATGTACCACGATATGCAAGTCCGGCACACTTCTCACAAGACCATCGATTCACTCTCTCAAGCGGCTACTCCCGATTAAAAGAAAAAAAGGACAAAATAGTTAATCATCATCGTTACAATCCTAAAAAGTCAAGAATCTGTTGCTCACCCAAATTCTTCAGCACCTTGCGTCCCCGAATGCAGTCCGCCTCGCAACGGGCCAGGATGCCCGCCTCCAGGATGCCCTCCTCGACCCAGGCCTGGACGGCAGGGTGCTCATACAGCCGGTCAATGTACTCTCCCGCGGGTCCGGCCAGCTGGATGCCAAACGTCTTGCACCGCGACGCAATCGGCGCGTAGAAGGCGTCCGCGGCGGAAAACGCCTTGCCGGCGATCCAGGGGCCGCCAAACTTGGCGATGCCCTCGTCGAAGAGCTCGGTGAGCCGCTGTATGTCCCGCTGCAGAGCCTCGCTCGGGGTGCCCAGCTCGATCCGCAGGGCCACGTTCATGGAGCACTCGTTGCGGATGGCCGGGAAGCCCGAGTGCATCTCGGCCGCGGCACAGCGGGCAAAGGCTCGGGCGAGCTTGTCGCTGGGCCAGACGGCCGCAAAGTCCTCGGCCAGATACTCTGCAATGGCGAGCGAGTCGTGGACAATGGTCGTGTTGTCGTTGTCGACGAGGCAGGGCACCTTTGCCGAGGGCGAGAAGCTGATGTAGGAGCGGCGCTGTTCGGACAGGTCCTCCTGGAGGAAGTGAAGCTTCTCTTCAAAGGGGATGTCGAGGGCCTTGAAGAGCACCCAAGGCCGCATCGACCACGACGAGTAGCGCTTGTTGGCGATGTGGAGCGTGTAAGTCATCTTGAATGCTGGATGCTCGAGGTTTTGGCTGTTGGCTGTCGGTTGTTGGTTGTCAATGGTCCGTTGGTCCTCTGTTGTCGAGTGCGCCCTTTCTATGACTCGTGGCTTTCCCTCGGGCCTTTCAATCTTGAAATCAAGACGGCGTTATATAGCTGAACCTCTGAAGGCAGTGACAAGCTCAATGCTCTGTTGAATCACAAGCAATTGGACTCTCAATCTCCGACCCAAGCTCCGAGTTTGATCAGAAAAACGCCTTAGATTTGACCCTTGGCACGACTCCAATTTTCAAGCCACCAATCCTTTTTATAACTGGGCGCCCTGTGGCTTCCTTTCCGGCGACAAGCCCTGAGTCAACTTGTCTATATTCAATGGACAAGATTCTTCCCCACGGTCCGATCCGAGACCGATAGAAAGCGGGTTTCTGAGTCGCATTTCATTTCCTACTTGTGTTGCGAGAGTTTTAACACACATTGGGATTGGGCTGAGAGGGACACATTTGTAAGCAGTTTGTTTCTAGCCGAGGCGACGGCTTCATCTTTTCACGAGCCGTTGTCGTACTGTAGAGTCCGTCTCCGTGGTATCAGTGCCTTTGAGCATTGAAGCGTTAAATGGAGCTGCCAATCAAGCAGACGGCATCTCCAGAAGCTCATGTGGCTAGATGTCGTCGGCTGCTCTTCATCTTTCTTTATACACATTTGCACAGGCGCTTGATTGATCACCCGATCACCCAATCACCTCGGACTTGAGCCTCCAGTCTCGAGGCGGCGGGCAATGCCCGATTGGTGGCGGCGAGATGCGGCGAGATGCGGCCTAGCAGCACCACGAACCCACCGGCTTTCTTGTTAGACACAGACCAAACAAACTACCCAACTGGATAATGACAATGGCATCTCCAGAGGGCGCCCTGGGGCAGCTCGACTCGAATGCTGTAGCTGACGGACATGTTCCTCCGCCGATCCTCGGGCTGGACCGTTATACCCTGCATATACCCATGGCCATCGTCTCTCTTTGCAGCAGGAGAGGAAAAGTTTTTCCGCAATTCCAAGGGCAGCACAGCGTCACAATAGACGGCGAAATGACTGTGACCGATCCACACCACGACCTATTAGCCGCGCCTTACCATCGACCACCTTACCTTAGTAGGCATGTAGTTGATGCCTCTTGTGGAAGACCTTTTATGTAGTCGATTTGGAATCCAGATTCTGCTTGTAGGTACATAGCCAGTCGCTTTTCTGGTAGTCAAGTTGCTGTAAGCACTCTGTCTGGAGTTGACAACTTTGTGCTGTAACATGGCTCACTCTTCAGCATAACCACCGGCGATTTCCATCATCAATCAAGCTCAAGTATCCAACTTTTCCGGTGGGAAAAATTGGACCAGCGGACGTGGAAGGCCGAACACCGGGGCCCACAGACTCTGAACCGTCTAGGTCCAACACAATCGGATGTCGGCCGAATGGCCGCAACTGCGACCAGCTGGATAATGGCGGACGCTGCTCCGTTCTAGGGGGGGTTTCAAAACCAGACAAACCCCGTGGTAGCTCGGTATGTAACCAGACAAACCCCCATGGTACATAGCTCGGTATGTGGACCTACCACGGCGGTTTGGCTGGGTTTAAAGCCCCCTGGTACCCCTGGACGCCCTCTCCCCCTACCATACTGCATTGCATTGAGCGCGCGCGTCTGACTGTAATATGAACTCAGCCTCCGTATCCTGACCATAGTTGATTCATGAAAGTGTCGTGAGCACTTCACCTACCCGGCCTAGAGTGCCATAAGTTGCCTTTTGTGCCGCGGAGATTCGTTATTCTTTGCCAGGATCCTCACAGCGACATCGGCATCATTCTAATAACACCCAGCGACTGTAAAGTCTCAAACATCGACTGTGCCAGAGTTACGCCCATGGAATAGTAATTCGTTTCGCTCAACCAAAGGACGAATATTCGACTCGACTCCCGGTTCTAATCGAGTCAACACCATCGAGGACCGAAGAACCGAGGCATCTGTGCCCGTCATGGCACTTACACAACCAACCGCGACAGGCTTGGGGTCTGTTGAAGCGTCTTCCACCGAGGAAGACGTTACCTTGGAGCCAAAGGCCGAAACGACTGACCACAATGCTCAAGAAATGCCCGCCATCGAAGCACAGGCTGCAGCTGATGCCACCCCAGTAGAATCTCCGCCAGACGGCGGTCTCAGGGCGTGGCTTCAGATTGTTGCCGGGCATCTCGTTGTCTTCAACACATGGGGCTACATCATCAGCTTCGGCATCTTCCAGCCATACTACATGCAGATGCTCAACCTCCCGGCCTCGGCCGTGTCTTGGATCGGCAGCATCCAGACCTGCCTCTTATTTCTCATTGGCACCTTTTCAGGGCGTGCCTTTGACGCTGGATACACCAGGACGTTCCTGATTATAGGATTCATCATGCAGTTGGTGGGAATCTTCACGACGAGCGTTGCGACCACGTACTGGCAGCTGTTTCTTGCCCAGGGAATTTGCCAGGGCTTGGGATGTGGGCTTGTCTTTGCGCCGACGATTGCCAACATGTCGACATACTTTTCCAAGAAGAAGATCCTGGCCTTGTCAGGGGCGGCTTGCGGCGGTGGAACTGGGGGCGTCATCTTCCCCTTGATTGCGCAGCAGCTGATTCCCAAGGTCGGGTTTCGCTGGACGGTCCGAGTCATGGGCTTTGTGGTTCTGGCCAGCAGTATCATCATCGTTTCACTCACGAGGACGAGACTGCCACCGCGAAAGGCTGGCCCTCTGGTTGACTGGTCTGCTTTCAAAGAGTTGACCTATGTCCTGTTTGCCATTAGCATGTTCATTACGCTTTGGGCAACGTATTTTGCATACTACTACGTGAGCCTTGTTCTGCCCTTTGTATCCCACATCACATGTTTCTAACGGCAATCATTAGGCACGACCGTACTCAATAGATCGACTCGACGGGTCTCAATCGACATCTTTCAACATGCTCATGATTATCAATGCCATTGGCATTCCAGGACGACTTGTGCCGGCTTTCCTTGCTGACCGATACTTTGGAGCCGTCAACATGTTCATCCCCACGATCCTGGCCGCGGCCATTTGCATATTTGCTTGGGCGGGCGTCAATTCCATCACTGGAGACTACATCTGGGTCGTCTTCTTTGGCTTCTTCGGCGCCGGCATCCAGGGCATGTTTCCCGCGACAACAGCCGGGCTGACCAAGGACCTGAGCAAGAGTGGTGTGCGAATCGGCATGATATTCACAATCATCAGCGTTGCAGCGCTTACTGGGCCGCCGCTGGCTGGAAAGCTGGTTGCAGTGGCTGATGGAAGTTATATCGGAGCTCAGATCTGGGGAGGAGTTTGTCTCGTTGTTGGAGCATTGTTTCTAATAGGCGCGAGTTGGGCAAGCCAGCGAGAGCTTAAAAAGAGCAAGGAGCAATCGATTTCTCAGGAGTAAAAACAGCTTAAGGGATGAAAAAAAAAGAATGCGTCAAGAGAAATACAAGGGGGAAAGTATATACATAGACGGTTGTTTGTTCATGGCTGCATGTGGCTGCGATAACATTATCATATCATAGATTCCCGCTATCGATACCGAAAGGGTCAAACTTAATCACTAATAGAGATTCAATACTTGCAATGACGTCTTTCTGAATACCGTAACAAATACTAGTTGAAGACAGCTACTGCGTGACAATTGAATTAAAACGCTTTCTATTGTGATGAGAGCTGTTTGATGGATTCATGACCCATCTGTAACGTGTCAATCAATGTGCCGAATCTCCTGCAGTAAAATCGCCTGCTAAACTGCCCCGCCACATCTTCAAGCCGAGAAAGAAAAATCTCAAGCTCGCATCAAACACAACCTTCTCTCGCCATAACCGACAACGGCAGTCATGTCAGCAGCACCATGGATCTGCCGCAGCTGCGCAAGAGCTCTGCGACGATCTCACCAGCTGCAGATTGTCCGATTGTCCTCCAATGGTGCGCCATAGCCTGCCTTGCTCTCTCTACGTCGAGCGAGACCCTCAGCTGACAGTTGATGCGCCCAAGATGCGTCCAGTTCTCTGGCCCTGAGCCTCCTCCGCCGCGCTCAATCGCTATCCGAAGAGCATGACGACCTTCAAAAGAGCCTCAACAGCTCATTTGACGCCACAAAGGCCAAGCGTGCTGGCGAATTGGGCCGTGTAGCCTCCGCCCTACGAGCATGGCAGACGGCCCAGTCGTCGATTACAGAACTTGTCTCCATGACAGAGGATCCAGACCAGGACCCAGATCTTGCTTCCATCGCCCGGGACGAGCTGGAAGGGGAGCGCGCGAAGCTGGACGTGCTGGAGAAGAGACTCAAGGAAAGTCTCACGCCGAGACACGCCTTTGCCGATTTGCCATGCATGGTTGAGTTTCGACCCGGGCCGGGCGGTCTCGAGGGCAGGTACTTCACCGACACGCTGTTCAAGATGTACAAGGCCCTGTGCGCACGGCGAGGCTACAGGGCCAACGTGCTCAAGTACGAAATGGCCGAGGCTGCAGGCGATCAGTCTTCGTCCTCTGGCGAACAGCCCGTCCAGGAAGCCGTCCTCGAAATCCAAGACCAGGGCGCCTACGACATCTTCCGGGGAGAGGCGGGCATGCACCGCGTGCAGCGCATCCCCAGCACCGAGAGCAAGGGCCGAGTGCACACGAGTGCCGTGGCCGTCTGGGTTCTGCCGTCGTTTCCAGAGGGCGGCAGCGGCGCAGACAATGTCGATGTCGACGATCCGGAGAGCGACTTTTACGTCAATCCTCAGGACGTCAAGATTGAGACGATGCGAGCCAGGGGAGCTGGTGGACAGCACGTCAACAAGACGGAGTCTGCCATTCGCATGACGCACATCCCTACCGGCACCGTGGTCTCCATGCAGGACCACCGTTCGCAGCAGCGCAACCGCGAGGACGCGTGGAAAGTGCTGCGTTCCCGTATTGCCAGTCAGCGGGCCGAGCAGCGCGAAGAGGAGGCATCCAAACTTCGCAGCAGCGTCTTGTCACAGGCACAGATCACGCGGGGCGACAAGATCCGCACGTATAATTACAACCAAGACAGATGTACGGACCACAGAGCCGGAATGGACGTGCACAATTTGCCGGACGTGCTGGAGGGAGGAGAGACGCTGGATAAAGTGATGGAGGCGGCGAGGGAAGTGGTTGGTGGGCAAGGAGGTTGAGATGCTGGTCCTGGAGGAAGAGGCCAAGGCGAAGAAGTAAAGGGACACTTTTTGTATGAATACATGTGTACGATGAAAAGAAGGATTTGGGCAAGTCTCATGTTTCAAGATATAGATCATGGTGCGATGTACGATATATATGTGTATATTCCTTGGCGTATACAAGTGTGAACTTGGGTATCACAATCCCAGGAGGAAAATAGTCAATATTACACTCTGTAAGAATGAATGAATCCATCATAATGGATGCATAACATGTTTCTTTCTGGCCCTTTCCCAGCTGTGTTAATAGCTGGTTTGTATCCACTGTGCCCATCCATGGCTGTCTATCCGCCGTAACTCCAAATAATTCACATCTCAGCCGCTTCCAAATACACCATAAATGTCAATCCAAGATAACCAACCATTATGACCCCCATTCGGGCCTGGTATAGCCGCCGTGATTCCAGCACCGCATAATCCCATGGGGAAAACCAAAAAAATAGAAAAAGAAAAAAAAAAAGAAAAAAAAAAGTAGCCTGCACTTGTATACATAGATATGTTTCACATTAACCCCCCCAAAACGACTTTGCCCAAGCCCGCCACTTCGGACCTGGCGTGCGATCTGCTGTGGTCTTCAAAATCCTTGACCACGCCCTGGACGATGATTTTACGAATCTTGGAGTCCGCCTTGGTGAAGAGCTCGGCAATGGGGGCTGAGCACTCTCTGGGCGACGGCACCAGCGCCAGGAAGCGCGTGTAGCAGTCAATGAGCACATCGCACAGCGTCGCAAACGTCTCGAAGAAGTCGGGATCGAACGGCAACGACGGCGTCAGGAGATATGTGTATTCCTCGCCGGGCAGCAGGTCGGACTCGGAGGCCGCAAAGTTCATAACAGCGGGCGCCGGACCGCCGTTGCTGGAGCCGGTGGCGGGCGAGTGGTGGCCAGAGGCCGATGAATCGTCAATGGTGACGTCTGCGGATGTGGAGCGGCGGGTTTTGGTGCCGGGACGACGGAACATGTTGGGGATGCGGGCGCGGGTCAGGGCGGCGGTGGAGGAGTCGCCGTGCAGCTGCTGGAAGGAGTCGAACTCGGCGAGGAGCGCGTTGAGGCAGCGGAGAAACTCGAGGGGCGTGGAGGAGTAGAGGTCGTGGATGGTGGGGATGGAGAGGCCGAGGAGCAGGTAGTTGGTGGCCTTGCGGGAGAGCTTGCGAGGGTCGAAGCTGGGCATGCGGGAGAGGTCGGGCTTATCGAAGAGGTATGTGTTGAACCAGTAGACGCGGCCTTCGTGGCTGTTTGACGACGACGATGACGATGGTTAGTTTAAGTCTGTTGTGTCATGCGTCTCGGTGTAGCTACCAAGATGGAGGATGACTTACGCCTTTCGCAGGTAGTCCAGCGTCGACACCCGCTTCTGGGCCGTCTCCGTGATCTGCTGGTGAAGCACATGAGCCTCGCCCTGCGCCAGCGCCCACATGGTGCTGCTCATGCCCGGACGCGCCTCGACCGGCGTTGCTGGAGGAGGAGCCATGGCGGCGACTGTGGCGGCTCGCGAGATCATGGATGATTCGGGGGGGCTAAACGGCACCCGAGGCCCTTCAATGGCGTCCCTCCGGCTGTCCTGGTCCTTCTCCTTTTCCCTTTCCCGTTCCCTCTCCTTTTCTTTTTCTTTTTCTTTTTCCTTGTCCTTGTCCCTTTGGGCACTGTCCTTGCTCACAATCTTGGCCGCGGCGGCGAGTGCCTGGGCGAGGTCGGGAAGAGCAGGCGCACCGGCGTCGGCGTTGGCGGCGTTGTTGTGATTGTTGCTGTGATTGTTGGCAGCGTTGCGGCGTCGAGCGCCGGGCAGCGAGGCCTTGAGCGAGGAAAAGGACGCCTTGCGCTCCTTGCTGCTGCTGCGGACGGCGGACAGCGACGACGACGAGTCGGGGTTACGGTCACGATCTCGTTCACGCTCTCGGTCTCGGTCACGATGATCTCGATCGCGGGTGGATGGTCGCGGCAGGTTGAGCGAGGCTGGACTGAAGAGGGCGCCCGAGGTGGCGCTTGAAGGCGCCATGGCTGGCTCTGCTTTTATTGGATTGGCACTATTGGCGTCTTGGGTCGTGGGGGCTTTTCGCATTCAACGATCGAGGCGATAAGCGGCGCTTAATTTTGTCTGCGTTAGCGAGTTGTGCTACTCCGTTCTGATGGGCAAGTAATAATTGGAAATTCATGCAAAAGGTCGCAAGGCAGGGCAGACGGTAGATGACAGATGACAGATGACACGATACGAACGCCGTATTTGCGCATGGCATGGCATGGCATGACAAGGCAAGCAGGGAGGCGTAATGGGATGGAATGGAGAAGGAGAAAAATAAACAAGCAGTGAAAACGAAAACACGGGGCAACCTACGAGAGTCGCTCCCTTTTTTCTCCCTTGTCGTTTTTTCTCTTCAAATTCTTTGTCGTACCCGGCCGGCGTCAGGTCATGGCGGTGGATTCTGTTGCTTCGACTCGATTTGCGATGAGATGCGATGCGATGGACGACGAGGTAATTATTGCAATTTGGCGGTAAAGGAGAGAGAGAGAGAGAGACGTCGGTGCTTTCGACGTTAACTGCATGCAGCTTTCTTTGCAGCTCCAGAGTCGCATTGCCTGTTGCTTTTGGGAATGTATTTATTTGGCCCAGGCTGGATGCAACGCGATGCGTCACGGCGCATTCAGGGAAAAGCGTTATTCCGAACTTGATTCCAAAATCCGCATCATCCCTCTCTGTCCTTGCAATTAAATCTTATACAGATTGAGTGCTTTCGTACAGGCAATAAGAGCGTGACGTTGAATGCATGTGGAAAAGGGGGACGGATTTTAAAATCACATGGGTTTCACGTTGGCGGAGACTGGACATGACTTGTAAGTTGTAAGTGCAGAAAACAATGCATCTCAGTGGTATCAACAGCATCACATCACCAGCCCATCACAGTAATAGATGCATGTATAGGTAGGTACAGGTATGGTATATATAAAAAAGGCATTTCAACAAGGTTCTCATTTCTTTTCATTCATTCACATCATCAGTTACACGGCCTTGTCGGCGGTAACCTCTTGCTCAATGTGCTCCAGCTCAACGCCCTTGTTCAGCACATGCTCCACGTCCGCCTGTCGCTGGTCCTCACTGATGAGGCCAAACAGAATGTCCATGTCCTCGAGGGTGCGGCCCTTGGTCTCCTTGATAAAGAGGACGACAAAGGCCAACATGCCGCAGCAGAAGCAGCCAAACATGATAAACGTGCGCCAGCCAATGTGGTTGACGGCAGCGGGCGTGATTTCCGTAATGACAAAGTTGAACAGCCACTGCGTGGAGGCGGCGAGACCGACACCGTACTCACGGAGACGTGTAGGGAAGATCTAACATGTTGAGTGTTGGTTAGCAGACGAGGACATGATGTACTTGGTGTTGATGATGATGATGATGATGATGGATACAGGTATGTATAAGGGATTCATCTCTTACCTCAGAGACATAGACCCACGGGGTTGGGCCCCAGGAAAAGGAGTATCCAATCACATAGAGATAAATCATGACAACCATGGCAATGGACGCCGACGAAACCGTGCTGCTCTTGGGGTCCGGCGGATGCGTCGCGAGAACGGCACCAATGATGAACATCATGGTGGCCATCCAGATGGCACCGCCAATCAGACTCCTCTTGCGGCCCCATTTATCGATGCCGACAAACAAAAAGATGCCCGTGGCGACAACCTTGACGGTGCCGTAGACACCAGTGGCAAACAGCGAGGCGTTTGTGCTGCTGACGCCGACCGTCTCGAAGATCTCGGGGGCATAGTATCCAATGCTGTTGGTTCCGGAGAACTGCTGCCAGAACATGATGCCAAAGGCCAGTGCAAAGCGGTTCCAGTTGCCCTTCTTCAACGTCTCCTTCCAGGTGACGCCTTCGGTAAGGGCCATTTCTTCCTCAATGGAGGCCCGGATCTCAGCCATTTCCTTCTGCACATCCATGTTGTCTGGAGACTCGTTGCGGATGTAGGACAGAGACTGCAGGGCCTCTTCATGGCGTTGCTTCTTCATCAGCCATCGCGGCGACTCCTTGAGGAAGAAGAGGCCACACAGCATGAGGCCGCCCGGCACGAGCTGGAGGCCGACGGGGACGCGCCACTGCTTGGTGCTCTGCTTGATGTGCAGAGACACGCCGTAGTCGAGCCAGTAGGCAAAGGTGCTTCCGATGACCAGAAACTCCTGGAACAGACCGGCGACACGGCCACGGATGGCCGGCGGGCAGTTCTCGCTGACGAAGACGGGCGTGATGGCGGACATGCCACCGATGCCGAAGCCGGCAATGACACGGCCGCCGTAGATCTGACCAATGGTGTGGCTCGCGCTCGTCTGGACGGCCGCGCCAACGAGGAAGATGACGGTGAAGAGCATGAGGGAGTAGCGTCGGCCGAAGCGTTCGTTGAGGAAGGCGGCCGTGATGGCGCCGAAGAAGCAGCCGGCCGTGAGCAGCGACACTACGTTGGAGGATACATGGGCGTTTTCGGCCGACGCGAAGCCGCTCGAGTCTGTGGGCAGGCCAAAGTCTGATTTGAAGCTCTTGAGCGCGAGCACGCTGCCCATGACACCCGTATCGTAGCCTTGAAGAGAGAGAGAGAGGAGATGTTAGCACATGTACGTTACATGTATATGGATCTCGGTTTCGTCAACCGTGAATGCCTGGAACATGGCGATGAAGGTCGGAAACAAGAAAGCAATAGCTCTAGTATATGTAGTTTGTTTCCAAACGTTGTAAAGAGAGAGAGAGACAAAGATGAAAAGAAGGGATGACGCACCAAAGAGCAGTGAGCCAAGGTAGGCCACCGACGTGAGGATATACACGCGATAATTCTTAAAGAACTTCATATTGGGCAACTTCTACTTCCCAACCACAGAAGATGCCAACTACTGTACGGCCGACATCAACTGGAGGGGGGTCTCCTGGCCCTTGATATACGAACGAGAGCTCTCTCTCTTTTACACAACCCATCCTCTCGTCCCATCCGCAAGTGAGCAACAACGTTGAACAAGCCGATCTTCCATATTGCGGTGCGCTAACGCCCGTCGCTGTGCGTCGGTTGGCAGGATAAAGGTGGATAGACCTCGAGCAGGGCCGTTATCCCTTTGTGTTTTTTTTTCGCCTTCTCCTGCTTAGTAGACCTTTTTTCCCTCTCCCCTTCCCCACCCCAGACCCCATATCACCAGGGCCCAGCCGTGTCCCAGGGGGGGGGGGTAAAATCGTG